>MU184058.1:119848-135572 GCA_016904865.1 Pissodes strobi | reverse complement strand
GTGCCTTCTCGACAGGTAGAAAGGGGCCACATGGAGGCATACCTTAGACAAAAGTAAATATTTAGTATTAAATAGGTTTTGGGAGCTTATCGACAATATTACCATGCTTGAGATTTTACTAAAAATAAGTTTATATATATTTTTAGTTATAAAAAATATACACCTTATATGGAGTAGTAGACTCTAATTTCTAAGCATTCCATTGGAGCAACTAGTTTTCCTCTATGTCTTGGTATAATTGTTGTAACGGTCCAAAATTAGTACACACTTAAATGCTCATTAAAGCCAAGTTTGCCTACCATTAATTTCAAAGTAAAGGATCATGATTGCCATAGTATATAATAAAGTATTGCTTCTTCCATTATTGACCATTAAAATGTAGCAATTTTAACAATATCCTAATCGTATTAGTGCCTTCCCGACAGGTAGAAAGGGGCCACACGGAGGCATACCTTAAACAAAAGTAAATATTTAGTATTGACAATATTAACTCACTTGAGATTTTACTAAATTAAGTTTATTTATTTTTTTAATTATATAAAATATGTATTTTATGGGTTAGTAGACTCTAATTCCTATGCGTTCCATATCTTTTCCTTGGAGCAACTAGTTTTCCTTGATTCGATTGCTAAACAGTATTTTTTTGGCTTTTCCTATTTTGCGTTGGGTTTTGAGGGATGTTTCCTTTTATTGGTTGATTTCTCTGGTTTATTGACCTTTTTCTTACTTTTCTGAAAAAAAAAACAATGCTGCAAGAATTGCAAAAAAATTTAATTTTGTCATTTCCGCGTCGTACTTGGTAGAGGTAGCATTACGTAGTGTAGCGGGTCCTTGATCGCCATTAGTACAAACCATTGGGGGACCTCGTGGGGAACGTTCTAACCTTTGTTTGTCCTCAAGGAATGATCGGACGTCATTCAGTGCCACAAAAAATCCCCATTCACGCCGGTACTCAGGACGGGAGGAACCGGATGTTCCCGTGGGACCATTTTTATCTGTGCTGTTCATGTTCATCCGCCTTTTTGTAAAATGTGAAAAGTCAGTGTTTGGGATATGAGTAAGGCGCAATTCACACTGAACGGACGTCAGGCGAGGACGTGGCACGGACTTATGCCTCTTCCGCGTCTCTTCTATGTAATTAAATGGTGCAATGTAGACAGAGGCGACGTGGCGCGGACGGCCGCCATCCCGCCCTTGCCACGGCTCTTTGTAGTCTCTCGTGGCGTACAGGAAGAGACACGTCCCTTGCACGTCACTCGTTGCGTGGTCAAAATGCGAGACGATATTGAATTTAATTTAATATTCAATATTGTGAGGAAATTCAGAAATTTCCATGCTTATATGATTATAGTCATTCAGATTATTGTAATAGAAGTGCCCAGGATCCACCCGTTTTTTTTCCTTCTTCAGCCACAATGGATGAACCCAAAGTCTATTTTTTTTGCAAGTTAGCCAAGTACACCAAATTCATCATCTTCATGACCACTTGAAAAATCCATTTTCCAATCTAGTCGGTAACCAGACTTGTAGCTAAAAACTCTATTGACTGACTTTTCTCACGTTTCCGTCACGTCCGTGCCCCGTCCTTGCCTGACGTCCGTTCAGTGTGAATTGCACCTTAGAGTCAGACCCACCCTAAACACACCCCGAATATGCTGGCAAATTGTCTTTGAAATGGACAGAAGTCAATAATCCACTTAAGACAAGACGAGACAAATGCCATTTTGTGACAGTACCTTGCCCTATCTTACGGTCACTACCTACCTCATGGTCATGGTAGAAGTTATCTACGGACCATAAACCATCATAAATGATGTTTTGATCCATATTATTTAGTGCAACCCTAATTATTAATTATTTTTTTCATATGTGACGTTTCTAGAATTGTGACAAATTAACTTGAGATCTTGTCTTGCGTCTAACATTGTAATAAGCCGCGTTCCATTTGTGGTACGTGTTGACTAGCTAGAGATGTGCTGTTCAGAACAGTTCTGATATCGATTAATTATGAATATGTGTTCTTGGGAGGAGGTGGTGATTGTTCCCTTAGTTGAATATAGGTACGGTCTTTTTTGCTGTTTCTATTTTGTGTTGGTTTTTGGAGGATATGTCCTTTAAAAGGACAAGATTGTTTAGATTTTTTATAGTGCAAATGGGAGTGAGAACAATATGAAAACAAATTTGCAAAATATAATTTAAGATTGTGTCTTGCCGTATCTTACGGTCACTGCCTCATGGTAGAAGTTATTTACGGACCATATACTATCATAAATGCTGCATTGTTTCTGTTTTGATCCATTTTATCTAATGTAATCCTCATTATTAATTAATTTCTTTCAATGTGACGTTTCTGGAATTGTGACAATTCAACTGGAGGTTTTTGTCTTGCGCCTGCCATTGTAGTAAGCCGCGTTCCATTAGCGGTACGTGTTGACTAGCTAGAGATGTACTGTTCAGAACAGTTCTAATATCGATGAATCATGAATATTTGTTCTTGGGAGGAGGTAATTGTCCCCTTAATTGAATATAGGTACGGTCTTTTTTGCTGTTCCTATTTTGTGTTGGTTTTTGGGGATGTTTCCTTTAAAAAGAACAAGATTATTTAGATTTTTTATAGTGCGAATGGGAGTGAGAACAACATGAAAACGAATTTGCAAAATATAATTTTAAAATAGTATCTTGCCCTATCTTACGGTCATTGCCTCATGGTAGAAGTTATTTACGGACCATATACCATCTTAAATGCTGCATTGTTTCTGTTTTGATCCATTTTATTTAATGTAACCGTCATTATTAAATAATTCCTGTCATATGTGACGTTTCTGGAAATGCGACAAATTAACTTGAGATTTTGTCTTGCGTCTACCATTGTAGTAAGCCGCGTTCAATGGAACGCGGCATGGCGGCGTACATGTTGATTAGCTAGAGATGTGCTGTTCAGAACAGTAATTCTGATATTGATTAATTATGAATATTTGTTCTTGAGGAGGAGGTAATTGTTCCTTTGGTTCACTTTATAGTGAACCAAAGGAACAATTACCATACTTATGTATGGTCTTTTTTGCTTTTCCTATTTTGTATTGGATTTTGGTGGATGTTTCCTTTAAAAGGAACAAGGTTGTTTAGATTTTTTTATCGGTATATGAGATATAATGCAGGAACTTTTCAAAAAGTAGATAAGCAAAGAGTATGCCAGCTTAAATTTCGCGACTTTTGCATGTAAATCTCCAAAAGACAAATAACTGGACTGTTTAGAGCTCTTCCAAACTGTAAATAGAGGCGACAACATGGAAACAAATGTGCCAAACATCGGTCTGAGACAGTATCTTACGGTAGAAGTTGTTTACGGAGCATATACCCTTATAAATGCTGTATTGTTTTCGTTTTGATTAATGTTATTTGATGCAACATTCATTATTAATTAATTTTCTTCATATCTGACGTTTCTGGAATTATGACAAGTAACATCATGACTTGAGATTTTGTCTAGCGCCTGTCAGTGTAGTAGTAAGCCGCGTTCTATTACATATGCGTAGAGATAGTATCTGCGATCTGGTGCCACCGCCGCGGTAGATATGCGCAGTAACAAAAATCGTCCACGTGGGCTACGTAGATGGGTAAGACATGACAGGTCAGACAAGATAGACAGGTTGGATATGACAGGTTAGACAGGACATGTCAGACAGGATAGACAAGTTAGACAGGACAGGTCAGACACGATAGACAGGTTAGATAGGACAGGTTAGACAGGACAAGTCAGACAGGTTATACAAGACAGGTCAGACAGGATAAACATGTTACACAGAACAGGTCAGACAGGTTATACAGGACATGTCAGACAGGATAGACAGCTTTAAAAATGACGTAGCCCACGTGGACGATTTTTGCTACTGTGCATCTCCACCGCGGCGGTGGCACCAGAACGCAGATACTATCTCTACTCATGTGTACCAGCTAGAGATGTGCTGTTCCGAACAGTTCTGATATCGAACTTCCAAGTTGTGAATAGGGGTGTGACCATGGAAACAAATGTGCAAAATATAAATTTAACAGAGTATCTTGCAGTCACTACCACATGGTAGAAGTTACTTACGGACCATATACCATCATAAATGATGTATTGTTTCGTGTTTTGATTCATTTTATTTAATGTAACATTCATTATTAATAAATTTCCTTGGTATCTGACGTTTCTACATGTTGACCAGATAGAGATGTGCTGTTCTGAACAGTTCTGGTATCGACCTACGATTTATGAATATTTTTTCTTGAGGAGAAGGTAATTCTTCATTTGGCTTATTATAGGTACGGCCCTCTGTCATATATTCTATCAACATTCATGCATGAGTTTTTGTAAGTATTTCGTGACTTTTACATATAAATCTCCATAAGAAAATTTAAGACCTCAAATGTTCGTATGAAAATTTACATGTAAAGCTCGTATTCTGTTTGCTTATCTACTATATACTTCAATAAATCGCTAACTTACGGTAGTCAAATGATAATATAAGAAGAGGGATGCTAAGGTTATATTTTGCTTGATATTCTGGTTTTGTTCTATTTACGTGCAGAATGGTAACCGACGATAAATTCGCTCTATACCTAAATATTTCGCACAAAATAAAGCCATTAGAAGCAAGTTTGACGTCTCAGTTCATAAATTATTGGGCGATAACAGCGCTATCAAGAGAAGACGTGTAACATATCGCGTCAAGAAACGTTTTCAAAAATATAACGTTTATCTACGTCTTTCCAAGAAAATATAAAAAAATTAAATGTCAAATAAATAATATCAAAACAGTTCTTGATGGATGATATCAAACGCCTTGAACCCATTTCGAAATCCATATAATTCACGATGCAATCCTGGAAGCTCAATAGCTTAGTGCAGTCCGAAGGCTATATCGAAGTGAGATAAATAAATATATATGAAGTTTATGAAGTTTTCCCAATAGACCATAATGTATGATTATAAATCATAGTTGTTGACGCTCTTATAGAACATAATACCCGAAGAAAAAATGCTTGAAAGAGGATGTTTAATCCAACACGAAGTCAAGGGTTAAAGCCATTGTTGAGATGCTACTATAGCATATGACAGATTGTTAATCTCTTTTTAGGCTTTTTGTATCAATATTCTTCCATAGAGGGCATATTTTGGGATTATGTCATTTATACGACACAACAGACAAAATAAGATTACGAAAAAGCCACACTTCATTTATGCCCTCTGCTTGCTCCCGCTTTTCCTGTTGGGTCGTGGCCGTTATCGCAAGCTTTGGCAACAACGCGTGTTCTGTTCCTGTTCGCCTAAAGATGATAGATGACCATGATTATGCCGGAGATTTATTTTTTGAAGGAGGATTAAGTTATAAAGGGCAACCCTTATCCGGTGTTAAGAGATGAAATTTCCTTTTCCCTTTTTAGAGTGGTAATATATTTTTTATGTATAACGTTAGAGGTTTAAATCACTTATTTAAATCACGCCACCACTTCAATATGGCAAAAGCGAACAACTCATAAAAAACACATAAATTTAGAAAATGGCAATTTTAAATTAAAGCAAATATATTGTCAACTAGCATGTCCATTAAAATAAAATCATACAATGGAAAGTTTGAACTTAACCTCGAAACCCAATTATAAATTGTTATTAGTTAAAGTATAAATTGTTATGATTACATGACAATTCAAAACAATACTCGAATTGGAGGTCAATGTGTAGTATAAAAAGCTGCGCACCAGCCCATACCGGCAGACTTTGGTCTCCAGTGCGAATTACCGAAAGGGAAAAGCCCCTCTGGAAAACCAAAGCTCTCACTTTAAAAAAGACCTGTCAGTGCGAATTACCGAAAGGGAAAAGCCCCTCTGACAGGCAGCTACTCTTGAAAAGATGAATCTCTTAACGCCGCGCCGTAGGCAAAGTGCTGGTTAAAGTAAATTAACATAATTAAAAGCAAACTACCTTGATAAATAATTATTCAGATTGATTGGTTTATAACGCCCTTCTGGCAAGCTTTCTTTTTGCTATTCACCCGTTAATATATATGTGACACGTGGTGGAGGCAGCCATTTTGATCCCCGTACATGCCAAGGACCAAGGACTTGCCGAGGAGATACGCTTTTTCCAGATAAACCCCTGATTCAGCTAAAAATAACATTTTGCACCAAGCCGTCTATATTTTTTTATAGCCGTGGTGACCCACGAGATTGTTTTCTGTACGAGTTTTCTTTGAGATTTTTTGGCAATCATAAAAAGTTGCCTTCTTGACATTTTGGTGAAGTTAAAAGTAATTTTCGTCTAATTAATAATTAAATCCGTCCCTGAATATCAGATAAAAAATACAGTCTACGTTCTAAGAGTCAATCCGACACGCCAGCTAAGGAGTCCACCCTACCTCACATCAGCACAACTATATTTGCAGCATCGAAGAAACTAAGAAGATCGCCACCGACATCCCCAATAATAAGCTTCGAACAAATTTAAAAAGTCTCATTTTACGATAATCTTAAGTAAAACCATCAAGTGAAAATGCACAAAGGTACCAAAGAACACCAAGCATCACACAGCGGCACGGAGACTATAGAAGAAAACTACATCTTCAAGATAGTTGGACCATAAGAAGAGTAAGAAAAATCAGTGCATGCATAGAATGAACCAATGGACCAAGCGATCACCAAATAAAATTCAGAAAGAAGACAGAGATGTCAATAATGAAGCAAATAAATTTCAGTTAATTATGCGAGGGGCAAAAGATGCAATGGCAATATATAAGAAAGAGAATAACCAACAGAAAATTAAGAGTAGTGCCATTATGGACAAAAAAAGGGGCGTACAGTTACAAGAACAACTATGAGCTATTTTTGGTGAAAAAAGTTGCGTAAAATTAAAATTTTAAACACGCGTAACAATCACAAATACCTTAGATAATCGAGAAAATAACAATTAATCGGAGGAACAAGCAAATAGAAAAAGAAGTAGAAGAAAGAGGTTTTTAAGAAGTAGGAAGTAAAGGAGAAACTAAGAAATGAGTATATACAGGGCGTATAAAGAATTTTGAACCCAACTATCTCAGATAAATACCTTACAGGGAAAATCACAAGTCAGACACTTGGAAAGCAAAATATGCGAGGAACTAAGAGATGAAATTAGAGCTTCATAAAGAGTACATATGAATAGGCAATATACGAGGAAATATTAAACTAGTATTAAAGATGGATATCGCCAAACATAGGGAAAGTCATACAATACTATTATCTAAGGTACTACTCTCAGAAACTAAGTAAATACATAAAAAAGGAAACAAAAAAAAAATAGGTAAGAAGAAACCAGAAACTAAGTAAGAAGAAACCTAAAACTAAGCAAATACAAGGAAACCAAAAACTAAGGAGAAAGCAGGAACTAAGTAACTAAGAAGAGGATTCAGAGGATACAGTAGACGATAATAAAGAGGATACGGAAGATACGGATATACAGTTAGTTATAGAAGAGGCAGAAAAAGAAAAACGTCAGAAAGATAAGGGGCAACAAAACACTAATAAAATTAAGAGTAATGAAGGTATAGACGTGAAAGAAGACGAGGACTTCGAAGGAATACTGCTAGCGATTTTAGGGAAAAAATGACAGTGCGCAAAGTATCTACATACCCAAGTGTCAGTGATAAATACCTTCGATATTAGGGAAAATCATAATAAGACACTTAGGAGTGAGAAAAAGTAGCACAGAGCATATAGGAAAATATAATATACATTTAAAATGGAAACTATATGTACTTAGAAAATGGAAAATAGAGTACATAGATATTGTATATATTTAGAGTAGAAAATAAAGCAAAGAGCAAAATATTAAAGGCACTTAAAGAAGGAAATAGAGCTAACAGAGATACATTAGAAAGATAGAACTAGAATTTGTAACGCAAGTGTTAGTGACAACTATCTAAGATACCAGAGAAAGTCAAAATAAGAACATGTAGGCGTCCAAATAGATTATAGAGAAGGTTGATATTAGGAAAAATTAAACTAGAAGAGTTTAGTTATAATATTGAACTAAAATAAAGGAGCAGCTAGAAAGCGAAATTATACACAGGTCGTATAGGGTATCTTGTAGCTAACTGTCGCAGATAAGTACCTAATAGGGAAGCTCATAAGTCGGACACTTGGGCAACATGAGGACCTAGGAGATGAAATTAGAAGCCAGACATGGACATATATAAAGTTATAAGGAAAAGTAGACAGTATATGTAAAGTAGTAATAGAAATAAAGGAAAATAAGTTAAAAATAGCATAGCACATAAAGCCAGTGATAAGTATCATATGGAAAAAGATCACAAGAAATTAAGAGAGGAAAATTAGGGAAAATACATCTGTATCGATCGATAAAATACATAGAGATAGATACAGTACATAAACATATACACAATACGTAGAGGTAGATAAAATACGTACATAAAAGATTAACAATAAACCATCATAGCTAAGAATAATAAAACACAGATAAGATAAAGAAATAAAATAAGCGCCCTTAAAGTATAGAAACATAGAAATAACAGAATAAGTAGTATACACATGGATAGAAAAAACTTAGATTAAGTAAATATATATAGGAATAAGCCAACATAAAGATATAAAACAAAATCATTCAAAATCGGTGCCTACTAAGCAGCTTTAGTTACACCGAAATCAATCATTATCCGTCTTAGAAAATGCGCATACTCTGGGAGGGATAATAATAATTAAAAATAACAAAAGCCAGATCAAATCAGCATTTAAGTTAATTGACAATGCAAATAATTCCCTTACCCGTTGTAATTAATATTGTTCTAAAAAACAAAGACATCGTTTATTGGGATCAAAAAATTCGATGTTATATAATCAAACAGCCAACAATAAGCTAGACCATCGTACTAATTAATGTTTTGTTTTCAATAGTAGCAAGCAAGTGGACGAGCAAGGTTGATCACAACAATGCAACAGACCTGTGAAATTCAAAAAAGGACGCGGCGATGCGGCGACACGACCGACGCGACCGCGACGCCTGGAAAAACAACATTGAAAAATGCTGATGAGTTAATTGTACTCAACCTCAAACTCAAACATAGCTTTATTGTCATCTAAAAATTACAATTTTCAGTGACAAAGCAAAAACTTATCACTAACTAATTTTAATTTACCCAAAAAAACACCCTACTGATAAAATACATACCCAGCATTATAATGTATAACTATAAAAACATTTTTCTACAAACGTCACTAAAAGTACAATTTTTAACGCATGCTGTCAGTGTCTAAAAATGTCACTTTATGGCACTGGTGCTAAAAGTAATTCACTTTTAGCACTGGTGCGAAAATATAAAAATGTTTTATATCAGACTGAACTTGCCACTAACATTTTTCAGATCGCACCATATGAAACGGTTGTACGAAAACTCGTATTGTTGCTTACTAGGCAATAACTCTTATGTGACTTTATTAGCAGCTTCTTCGATATCCGCAGGAAGAAATTAATTTTCTTGATCACTTTCCATGTCACGAGATTTGAAGTTAGATACTTGTCAACAAACGGTCGAATTTTCATTACCGTAGCAACAATAAACTTGATGAATAATTTGATTTCAAAAAGATGTTTTATAAATTTAATAACGTAAGAAATGCATTGATTTATACTTTGAATGGTGTTTGTAGAAAAAATAGTGTATGATATATGTGCTAAAAGTGATTTTATTTTGTTCGAAGCGATGGGATACTCCGCCTTCGGCGTCGTGTCCCAAACTTCCCTTCTCACAAAATAAAACGTTACTTTTAGCACTTATATCATAAATAACTATTATGATTAATATACAGTCACTACAGGAATAAAACAAAAAATATAGTAACCACAAACAATAACTGAAACAAGAATAAAAGCTGTAGGACTAAAATATCACAGCTCACAGCTCTCTTCTGCATCCGAAAAACAGATTGAAATAAATAATCCGAGGATGTACCACAGAATGAAATGCCATACTTCAAATGTGACTCAATTAAAGATAAGTAGACACTTCGAGCCATAGAAAGCCGTAGTTCCCTGGCTACAGTTCTTACTGCAAAGCAACCCCTGGAGGCTTTTTATTAAGGTTCAATATATGATTTTCGAATTTAAGCTTTGAATCAATAAAAATACCCAAAAATGTATTTTCTTGTAAAGAGTGGAAGACTCTGTTGTCTATTAAAACGTTGTCAGTTTGGCACTTAAAACTAACAATATTTGTTTTGGATTCAGTGAAAGATAATTGGCATCACACCATTCCTTAATTGTAATCAAATCAACTCTTATATTTTCGTCCAAAACACTGATATTCTTGTTGTGCCAAAGTATTGTCGTGCTTCCGCAAAAACAGTAAAACGTCCAGTAACGTGCAACTTTGAAAGATCGTTCACGTATATTAGGAACAACAATGGTCCCAAAACTGAACTCTGTGGTACACCTGTAGTCACCATCCAAGGTGCGGATTCTTTGTTATTAATGGAAAGAGTCTGATACCGGTCTGACAAATAGGATTTGAACCACTTTAGTGATTTGCCTCTGAAGCCATAGATTTCGAGTTTACCCAGCAGTATTCCGTGATCTACGCAGTCAAAGGCCTTTGATAGATCACAGAACACCGCCGCGGTGCCCTCTCCATCATTGAGTCTCAGATATAGACCCTCTAGGAAGGAAAAAAATGCATCGTTACTGCTCTTGCCAGACATGAACCCAAACTGCAGACTACTAAATAAATTATGTCTCTCCAAAAAGTTAACAGCACGCTTTTTCACAATTTTTTCGACAACCTTGGCTAATGTTAGTAGTAATGAAATTGGCCTAAAATTCGACATGTCGGTATCGTCTCCACCTTTGTGAAGAGGAATTCCTATTGTTTAACCAGTTTTCTTTGAGATTTTTTGAAATCATAACAATTCGCCTTGTTGATCATTTGGTGTAAGCACCAGTATTATATAGCCATCTTCTTTTAAATAAATCTTACAACTACGGTCAAGCATAATACGGAATCTGCACATTTAGTCATCACATATTATCAATACAGAGAAAAAACTACATCTTCAAGATAGTTTGGTCCATTAGAAGAGTAAGAAAAATCAGTACATGCATAGAATGGATCAATGGACCAGCACATCACCAAGCAATAATCAGAAAGAAGATAGAGAAGTCAATAATGAAAATGAAGCAAATAAACGTCAGTTAATTATGCGAGAGGCAAAACACGAAATGGCAAAATATAAGAAAGAGATTAACCAGCAAAAAATTAAGAGTAGTGCCATTATGGACAAAAAAAGGGCGTACAGTCAGAAGAACAACCACTAGCAATTTTTGGTCAAAAAAGTTACGTAAAATAAAAATTTTAAACACGCGTAACAATCACAAATACCTTAGATAATAGAGAAAATAACACTTAGTCGGAGGAACAAACAAATAGAAAAAGAAGTAGAAGAAAGAAGAAGTTTTTAAGAAGTAGGTAATATGGAAATAAAGGCGAAAATAAGAAATGAGTATATACAAGGCGTATAAAGAATTTTGAACCCAACTGTCTCAGATAAATACCTTACAGGGAAAATCACAAGTCAGACACTTGGAAAGCAAAATATACGAGGAACTAAGAGATGAAATTAGAGTTTCATAAAAAGTACATATAAATAGACAATATACAAGGAAATATTAAACTAGTATTAAAGATGTATATCGCCAAACATAGGGAAAGTCATACAATACTATTATCTAAGGTACAACGGTAACAGAAACTAAGTAAATACAAAAAATATTTAAAAATTAAGTAAAAAGTAACCAGAAATTAAGTAAATGGAATGAAACCAGAAACTAAGCAAGAAGTAACCAAAAACCAAGTAAATACAAAAAAAAATATATAAAAATTAAGTAAAAAGTAACCAGAAATTAACTAAATGCAATGAAACTAAAAACTAAGTAAGAAGTAACCAAAAACTAAGCTAATACCACGATACTAAAAACTAAGGAGAAAACTGAAACTAAGTAACTAAGAAGTGGATTCAGAGGACAGAGAGGAAGATGGTACAGAGGATACGGAAGATATGGATATACAGTTAGTTATACAAGAGGAGAAAAAGAAAAATGTGAGAGAATAATGGGCAACAAAAAAGAAATGAAAGTAAGAGTAGTACAAGTATAGATGAGAAAAAGGATGATGACTTCGAAGGAAGACTGTTAGCGATTTTAGGGAAAAAATAATGACAATGCACAAAGTATCTACAAACCCAGGTGTCAATGATAAATACCTTACATATTAGGAAAAATCATAATAAGACACTTAGGAGTGTGAAAAAGGTAGCATAGAGCATATAGACAAATATAAGATACATTTAAAATGGAAACAATATGTACTTAAAGTAGAAAATAGAGTACATAGATATTAGAATGGAAAATAGAGTACATAGATATTGTATATACTTAGAGTAGAAAATAAAGCACATAGAAAAATATGAGAGGCACTTAGAGAAGCAAACAGAGATATATTAGAAAAATGGAACTAGAATTTGGAACGCAAGTGTTATTGACAACTATCTAAGATACTAGAGAAAGTCATAATAAAAACATGAAGGCGTCCAAATAGTTGATATAGAAAGTTAATATAGAGAAAAATTAAACTAGAAACGTTTAGTTAATATATGTGAATAATAAAGTATAAATGGAGAATGAGAACGCAATTGTTTTCGAGTAATACCGTACAGGGAAAGTCATAGAAAAACACATGAGCGTTTTAATTGAGAAGAAACTAGGAGAAATAAGTAAAAAGAAGTTTAAAGAGAAACTAGGTAGAAGACGAGCTAATGAGAAAACATATAGGCATAGGCTATATGTAAAACGGACTTAGGTAGTGATGAATATCCTATCGAAAAAATCACAACACCTAAGGGCCACGGAGCATAGAAAGTTTAGAATATGTACATAAAAATCAGCTGATAGGTTAAGAAATATACTAGATATATATAGTGTAAAATAATGCATACATAAAGGCCGAATACATATAGGATATGAGATATAAACAGTATATAGACGTAATATATTATAGAATAGTGAATATGATTAAAAAATATATATACATATAATATACATACCAAGACTCTATATGAAGCCAGTGCGAGGCAGGATTCGGTGAGAAGGGAACCATATGTAGGACAATGAAGGCAGCGTCACGATGTTCAGAAAAAAAGAGGAACCTAAAAAGAAAAAATGTTGTAAAATAATGCAGTGAAAGAGATAAAGGCCACACAAAGTGGGCATATAGTAAAATTTACACCCAGATAGGGGACAATTAAAAAGGATAATAATATAATTATAATGTGAAAAATAAATGTACACAAGGAGGAAATACTCTTCTTAAATTCAATTTCCTGGAGATCGTACACTTCAGCTAGGGACAAGAAGACAAGAAGAAGATGCCTAGATAGAGAAAAAAAAATTAATGAGGGATGTATCATCAGTGTCATAAATAGAAATAAATAATTTAATAACTCACCTAAAGTTGCAAAAAGGCAAATTCTCTGTCACTCAGCATTGATGGATTAAACTGGTGTGAAGATACTTCGAGGCAGCGCTGCAGCAGATGGACTCAATCACAAAAATGGCTCGAGTCAACTATAGGCGTAATAAGATAGCAACTCATCCAAACATGCCCAGCAGAGGACGACAGCAGCCCTAAAAAAATAACAGAGGAAAAGAAAGGGTACTAACAAATGAGAAAAATAATCAATGGAAATTATTTGAATTAGTTTCATATCCATTCGCCTGGGAAAACCAAGCTTGTGTAGTTGAACATCACTCTATATCTAGGAGTAGCTGAAAAAAATACTGATAATAATAATAAACAATCATGTAACAAAACAAATTACATGGACAGGTTTACATATACCTACGCAATCCATACGAAAACAAATACTGCTACCTACCCAGACTTTTTGGCGATATCCTAAAAGGATCAGCAGATACCACAAAACCATTTCACGAGGACTCAGTGAAGGGCCTGACAGCTTACCGCGCAATGAGATGTCATCGGTCCTCACTATTGGTCATCACTGAGATTGGGGATGATGAATATATTATTATGCATCCTGGAGAGGGCATGGAATTAATCTGTATGGATCCAATACAGAGCAATAAAACGTCAGCTACAGGTGCACTAAGAACATTCATCCCATGTTACTGTAAGCTACAAATTAAAAAGAAATTAATCACTCAAAACCGATTCACCCGTAATATTATCAGTTACTCATGTAATACCAGCAGCATAGACAAAATTTAAAACGTTTATACTGAATCCGACAGCAAATTTACAGCCACCCAAATTCAGTAATATGGAAGAATGCATCAACCACAACTGGTCAATATCCATACCACAAACTCAAGCCAACACTACCCTTATTAGCAACCCCTGTACATGCAGCAAATGAAATCCTGCACGATATACTATTTACAATAACATGTAGCACATTTGTAATATTCCTAATATATCTATTATTTAAATTATATAGATACTTACGCAATACGACCAGCTCCACCAGCACAAACCACTCTCCCACACCACAGGATGGATACACGTTAAGGATAGAAAATCAAAACTCAGACGGTAGCCTAAATTGCATATTTCAAAAGACTGCGGGAGTCGACCCGAGCAATGGAATATCAACATGACCTGCTTACTATTTCTGCTGACTATACAAACAAAAAGCACTGGGTCAAGCAACATACAAAGTCGACTACACTCCGAGACTAATACCGGGTGGACAAAACTGAGCCACGACACGAAGTGGACAACAAGTAACATGAATGGGCAAACTATTGCATCCAGCCAGAACGTCTTGGACCGAGTAGAGATCAGTACGGCCGGGTTGTGATAGTGTTAATTTAAGGTTGAATGCAAAATGTAAAAAATATATATATGTAGTAAGGGAGTAGCATATCTGGTAATAAACTCCGGAGGCCGTCGTTTTCTGGAAGGGGGGCATGTGTCAACTAACATAAAATCATACAGTGGAAAGTTTGAACTTAACCTTGAATCGCAATTATAAATTGTTGTTAATTAAAGTATAAACTGTTATGATTAACCTTGTTGACAATTCAAAACAATACTCGAATTAGAGGTCAACGTTTGGTATAAAAAGCTGTGCAGCAGCCCATACCGGCAGACTTTGATCTCCAGTGCGAATTACCGAAAGGGAAAAGCCCCTCTGGTAGATCAAAGCTCTCACTTTTAAAAAAGACCTATCAGTGCGAATTACCGAAAGGGAAAAGCCCCTCTGATCAGGCACGGTTAAAAAAGACCTATCAGTGCGAATTACCGAAAGGGAAAAGCCCCTCTGATCAGGCACGCCTTAAAAGTGAATCAGTGAAAATTAATAACGCCATAAGGCAAAGTGCTATTTAAATTAACTACATATAAAAAGTAAACTACGTAACTAAATATTCAGCCAGACCAAATAATCTATCCGCCCGTCAATCTAATTGTAACAGCCCTTCAGGCTAGCTCTCCCCCTCTCTCGCTGCTGTTCGTGGTTAACATTTTCGCGAGGAATATCCCAGGGGACTTACGAGATATGCATTCCCGAATATTTTGGTAATACTTACAACCTTCTATACTCAACCTGAAGTTAATAAACCAAGCCTTTTTTACACCGAGTGTTTCTATCCATCTCTCCCAACTACCTATATCTGAGCTCC
>MU184058.1:95118-114848 GCA_016904865.1 Pissodes strobi | reverse complement strand
AAAAGAAGTTTCCTTGAGGCATAAATGTTAAAAATTATAAATTAATTAAATAATAAAAGGTCAAGTAAATATCGGAAAAAATATAAAAAATTAAAAGGGTTAAAATCTACAAAAAACAGACAAAAATTACGTAAAATTTCTAAAGGAACAATATTTTAAAAAATATAAATTAATAAAAAGGCACCAATAATGAGAGCATAAAAAAAATCGAAACAAAATGTTCCGATAAAAATATAAAACATTAAAAAAGAAGAAGATATCTACATAAAATAAAAGAGAATTATGCCAATTTTGTTAAGGAACGCTGTTTAAAAAGACGGCGAGAGAAAAATGGAATTTTATAAAACTTAATTATTAAAGAAAACAAGTTTTATTGAGGCATAAAAGTTACAAATTAGGCTAAAAAGATATCGGAAAAATATAAAGAATTAAACGGGAAGTTAAAATCTATGGAAAACAGACAATAATTACGCAAAATTTATAAAGGAACAATATTTAAAAATTATAAATTAATAAAAAAGCGTCAATAATGAGAGCATGAAAAAAATCGAAACAAAATGCGTCGATAAAAATAGGAAAACATTAAAAAAGAAGAAATCTACATAAAATAAAAATATATGCCAAATTCGTGAAAGAACGGTATTTAAAAAGACGACGATAGAAAAACAGAATTCTAAAAAACTTTATTATTAAAGAAAAGAAGTTTCATTGAGGCATAAATGTTTAAAATTAACATAAATCTACAAAAAAAAAACAGACAAAAATTTCGCAAAATTTCTAAAGGAACAATATTTAAAAAATGTAAATTAATAAAAAGGCGCCAATAATAAGAGCATGAAAAAAATCGAAACAAGATGTGTCGATAAAAATATAAAACATTAAGAAAGAAGAGGACATCTATATAAAATAAAAATGACTGATGCCAAATTCTTTAAGAAACGATATTTAAAAAGACAATGAGAGAAAAATGGGATTTAAAAAAACTTTATTATTAAAAAAAACAAGTTTCTTTAAGGTATAAAAGTTAAAAATTCTAATTTAATTAAATAATAAAAGGAAAAAGTCAAAAAAAATATTGGAAAAAGTATAAAAATTAAACAGGAAGTTAAAATCTATAAAAAAACCGCCAAAAATTACGCAACATTTCTAAAGGAACAATATTTAAAAATTATAAATTGATAAAAAAGCGTCAATAATGAAAGCATGAAACAAATCGAAATAAAATGCGTCGATAAAAATATAAAACATTAAAAAAAAGAAGAAATCTAAATAAAATAAAAGAGGATTATGTAAAATTCGTGAAAAAACAATATTTAAAAAGACGACGAGAGAAAAATAGAATTTTAATAAACTTTATTATTTATTATGATATTAATGACTTTTTAGTGGACAGATTTTAAAATTGTCATGTTTTTATATCTTTATTTAAGTATTTTTGCTTTTAATGAGTTTAGGGTCATATGCTGGTGTTGAGAAAACTGATCAACTCAATGTTTTAATAGTTATTGACTGTTATGTATTATATTTACTTAGTTAAGATAGAATAGTAGCCTTCTCTTTTTTAGTTTGATTTATTTATTTCCAGCTTTGTCAACAAGAAAATTTCTTTGACAATAAAGCATTCATTGATTGATTGATTGATTAAAAATTAATTAAAAAATGAAATGGCAAAAAATATCGGAAAAAAATAAAAAATTAAAGGAAATTACCAAAAAAGATATCGGAAAAAAATATAAAAAATACACGGGGTTAAAATCTATAAAAAAATAGACAGTACTTACGCAAAATTCCTAAAGCAACAATTTTTTAAAATTATAAATTAATAAAAAAGCGTCAATAATGAGAGCATGAAAAAAATCGAAACAAAAGGTGTCGATAAAAATATAAAACATTAAAAAAGAAGAAGAAATCTACACAAAATGAAAGAGAGTTATGCCAAATTCGTGAAGGAACGGTATTTAAAAAGACGGCGAGAGAAAAATAGAATTTTAAAAAACTTTATTATTAAACAAAACAAGTTTCATTGAGACATAAAAGTTAAAAATTATAAATGAATTAAATAATAAATGTCAAAAAAATATCGGAAAAAATAAAAAAGTAAAGGGGAAGTTAAAATCTATAAAAAAACAAACAAAAATTACCCAAAATTTCAAACTCAAACTCAAAATGCTTTTATTCGTCCAAAGATCGTTCAATCTTGCTGACAAAGGAGGGAAAATAACAATTTTAAAAATAATATACATACATATACACTTAGTCTACCAGTCAAAGAGCAAAATACAATAAAATTAACAAACAAAACAAAGATACATATGCGTCAATAAAATGAAAATTACACAACAAAAATCTAAGTAAATGTCCATACATATCACAGTCAATGTAAGTAAAATTTAAAAATTTCAGGCACCCAAGTATCAAAAATTATCCTCAAAATATTCTTGGACATCATAATAAGCTCTCGCAACAAGCAACCTTTTAACTTCCCTCTTAAATATCTTACCATCACCTTCTAAAGGAACTATTTAAAAATTATAACTTAATAAAAAAGCGTCAATGAGAGCATCAAAAAAATCGAAAAGAATCGTATCGATAAAAATATAAAACTTTCAAAAAGAATAAGAAATCTACACAAAATAAAAGAGAATTATGCCAAATTCGTGAAGGAACGGCATTTAAAAAGACGGCGGGAGAAAAATAGAAACAAGTTTCATTGATGCATCAAAGTTAAAAATTTTATATTAGTTAAATAATAAAAGGAAAAAATCAAAAAAAAAACATCGGAAAATATATATAAAAATAAACGGGAAGTTGAAATCTATAAAAAACAGACAATAATTACGCAAAATTTCTAATGGAACAATATTTAAAAATTATAAATTAATAAAAAAGCGTCAATAATGAGAGCATGAAAAAAATCGAAACAAAATGTGTCGATAAAAATATAAAACATTAAAAAAGAAGAAGAAATGTACAGAAAATAAAATTGAATTATGCCAAATTCGTAAAGGAACGGTATTTAAAAAGACGTCGAGGGAAAAATAGAATTTTAGAAAACTTTATTATTTAAGGAAACAAGTTTCATTGACGCATAAAAGTTAAAAATTATAAATTAATTAAATTAAAAAGGAAAAGGTTAAAAAAACATCGGGAAAAAAATTAAACGGAAAGTTAAAATCTATAAAAATTACGCAAAATTTCTAAAGGAACTCTTTTAATAAAAAAGCGTCAATAATGAGAGCATGCAAAAAATCGAAATAAAATGTGTCGATAAATGGGAATGTAGGTAGCAGTAGTGTTGTTTATAGTGAACATTATTTTCGCTAAAGGGCCAAAGAATTATGTTATGCTTGAAACCTTAATCGAAATTAATTGTGACAACTTTGGCTCGCTTTGTTGTCTGGAAATATATCTATTCCATAAGTTTACTGGAAAAAACCGTTGCATTAATCCGGGGAAAAATAATCTCAAGTCAAGTGTTGAAATGAAATTATTAATATTACCAAATCCAATCAAAATTTATAAGATACCATATCCATATGGCAATAACGGTAGATTATTTCTGCCTAAATGCTTTACAGTCAACAGTCAATTCAAAAACTTGTCCCAATGTTGCAAAAAATAATACAATTAAATTAACTTGCTTGAACCTGTTCTTGGGGAACCTCCACATTTGCATCACAAACAGCTGGTGCAATTTTTGCTATTGATCGTATCGAAAGCTTAAACAAATGCATCAAAGAATCTTAATTTTTAGGTGGTCCCTTGCCGGGTTCCTTCGCAATAAGGATGGTGATCAGCAACGGGCGGATCAAGACAACGAAAGAGGAGGCCTACAGGAAACTACTGAAAAGTCTGGCAAATGGAACATGTTCTCCAATAAAGTTATATCTGTTGTTAACGAATCGTCCGTGTAGAACAATAACGTCTATAGTAATTAGAGGCAAAGCTATTTTTTACAGATTTAATAGGCATAAATAGTATCAGAATTAAATATCTTTTCTCTTTTCTCAATACATGATAATAATAGTCATGTCTCTATTTTATACGTTGTTAGTCGGCAGTGGATCTGAGACACATCGGAGACATCAAAGTAATTGATTGGTATAAACGTTGTTCAGTGTGGCAGCGGTAATACAAGTATTTTGATAAATCAGAACGGCCGTTAAATGATAAATAAAGAAGGGCTCGTAAAGATTCATCTGGATACGTCGATGAATGATGATGATGTCTACGCATTAATGGTTCCAGCTGAAAGCTTCCTTATTAAGTACGTCAGCTTGCTAAAAATTATCTGCTTAAATGCGCCAACTACTTAATGATTACAGACATGAGTATGAAAGAATTGGATGTTTGAGAAATTAGCAAATATTTGTTGATTATGAGAGCAAATTTTCAAGCGATTTTTTAATGAATTTTATGTGAAGCCGCAAGTATGAAGATACTATTCAAAATTAAAAAAAAACGATGGGTGGACAATGCGAGATTAATATTACTAATTGCAAGTTTTTACTTTGTATTCTATATTTTAATATTTGCTTGCCATATCTTCAACCTTTAAAGTAAAATTTTACCTCGAAATCTCAGTTCAAGTTCTTAGATCCTGGCTCAATTTCCCATTTTCAATTTATTGTAAATAATATTTCATGCAAATAATTTTACTTACTTACCGTAAAGCCTACAACCAGAAAGTAAAATTTTACCTCGAAATCTGCCACTTTAATCACCAAAAAATGTCCACCTTCTTCGATCCTGGCCCATTTTTCCAATTTTGAGTACTTTTTTATTTTTTGGTTCTTTTAAAAGCTTTGCCCGATTCGAATCGGAACGTTAATTTACCGTCTTACAATACGTCTACCGGTTTGATTTGTTTGTGTTTTCATCTAGATGTTTTATTTTTGTTTTATTACTTATTTCAAGTGTTTGATATGCAATTTTTGCTTCATTTATTTATCAATTACAGGCCATTTTTGTAGACATAAATTTTGAACGTCTTTGTGCAGTGTTGCCATATCCAAACTTGATGGCTCTTTTGTGCCTTAGATCCACTGTTCCCTATAGTCCTATAGTATATGAGTATGAAGTTCTTTTTAAAACAAATTATATAGTTCCTACCATATATTGTTTGGTTAATGTCTCGATTTAATTTTATGTAAGACTGATTATATCTAGTAGACTTTAGTTTTCAAGATATAGTATATAGGAAAAATAAATCGAACTATTGAAACAGATAATTTTTAACCTTCCTTCTAGTCTGCCAAATTTTGTGTCCGTCTCTATCGAGAATAATATATTAAAAAAAACGAGATAATGCGGCCTGAAAATGCATAGAATAATTATTGTATGTGATATTTTTCGAGGTGCACGTTGTGACCGAAGAAATTACTCAATGGTATACAAAAAGATATAGAAGTAGGTAATAATAATAAGTCAAAATTGTGTCTATGTATTTTAATAAATAGGTAGTATTATTAAGACAAAAATGGAGCGGCTTATATTTATGTTATTGCTAAGGAATAAATAGCAACTAGTTAGGTGGTCAGCTTCACAGTCAAAACTCTTCCCCAAAATGTTATATTTTATAATATTATATTATTATTATCTATTATTTTTTCTAGGATACACAAAACTGTCGTACTTTTTGTTTAAATGAAGGATAAAATAATTATGAAAAAATAACTCTTTTTTATGCGTTGTGTATTTGAATTTTAGCCCACTGTGTAGCGGTCTGGTCGCCATCCAATGAACCAGTAGGCGTGCGCAGACGTCACTTATTTCACTGTTTCACTTTATTGCATTACCAAAGACTATACTAATGAAGAAGATAGAACGATATTTTGTCTTAGTTAGTAGCATCCCGTTTGTTTGCATTTGCCTTTGCAGTGAGTTGCAGGCGGAGTATGAAAGCAAAATCAAGTGTTTCAACGCATATTGTGTATACAATAAAACTGGCTGAAAATTAACATGCTAATGTACATGCACTATTTTTTATGTTTAAACATTATGGTCACCCTAATTATAAGACTTGCAATTTTAAGCTGCATTAGGGTTTTTCATGAAAAGATAAAATTATTATTTTTCATCCTTTAATCTAATATAAAAAATAATTGCGTTTAAAAGAATGTTTCTTAGTACTCTTTAGCTTTCGCGTGTATGCTAAAGATTTTCCAAGTATTTTATTTTGGTTAGGCAATAAACTATTGTTTTAATTTATATTCATATAAACGACAAAACGATTCTAGAAACACTTGCTTTCCACTTAAGCGCTCCAAATTATAAAATCACTAAAAAAAAACGTGAAATAAAAAATCTAAAACTAATGCACACAGCTAATGAAAATAATTCGATAGCTTATTTTCCCTTGCTGACCTGACCATCTAACTAGGTATTGTGGCATTTATTTAGAATATTCCTCTGGTTTATAACAAAAATATTGATTGATAGATACAAATCCATTTTTTTCCGGGGGGGGGGGGGGGCAATTTTAATTTGTGCTAAATATAAAATATTATGTATTGATTTACGCCCTAACGGCTCATGATTGCTCATTTACCTACACTGCCATTCTGATTTCTTTGAAATTATATATTTTGGATATTTTCACTTTTATCTCCTATACTTTCTCAGATACTCTTCTATAAATTGACTCGAATAACAATAATACGTAAAGTCATGTAATGATGGCCTTGGTTAATAAATGTTATTTACAAAAAATGCACTTTCAGTAGTTTTTTTTTCCTGTTTGATGTGTTATAAATAATTATATATTAATGAGAAGGGCGTCAATTCGTTACACTAATTTAACACTTGAACTCCCTTTTGAAAATTTTAATTTAAATTGACAAAATCAAACTTAATAGAATACTCAGGGTGTATAGTATCGGAGCATACTGTCAATAAAATAAAATGTTGACATAGTTTAAGTGACAAATAAAGTTACGGTTACCTCTGTAAACTGGCTCACTACCTTGGATGGTGATGCCGGAGACCCTAGGATCTATCCTCTAACGCCACTGGAAGATGTCCTGGTTAAGTGGCTGAGTGTGGTGCCAGGGGCATCAAAATATTAAAAAAAAAAACAGTACAAGGCAGTTAAAAAGTTCACTAGGAACTGTTCGATCTCAATTTGGCGTGGGACGTCAGTAATTTTAATTTACATTTTTGAGAGAGAAATTAATCAACAGAGGAGTAGAAATCTCTCTCTCTCTCTCTCTCTCTCCCCCTCTCTCTCTCTCTCTCTCTCTTAGCCATTTTCTACTCTTTGAGTATAGGCCTCTCTCATATGATTCCATGTTTCTCTATTCTGGGCTATCTGGTACCAGTTCAGACCTGCCGCCTTTTTCAGGTCATCATACCATCTCTGTTTGGATCTTCCTGCGCTTCTTCTCTCTCCCCATGGTCGCCATCTTGTTATTTTACCACTCCACTATTCGGCATGTCGGGCCACGTGGCCTGCCCAGTTCCATTTAAGGGTGGTTATTCTTTGGGTGATATCTTGTACATGGGTCCTCTCCCTGATCCATTTGTTTGGTTTTTTATCTTTCAGGCTTATTTTCAATAATTTTCTTTCGATGGCTCTTTGATGTACTTGCATTTTATGAATTGTTTTTTTGTTCATTCATTGTAGATTTTTGATTTTAGTTTAAGGGGTATATTTTTGTCTAGGACATGTTTTAACTTTCCATATGCCACCCATCCTAATCTGATTCGTCTCTCTATTTCTATGTGCTGTTTTTGTTTTGTTAGGCTTACCGATTGTCCGGGGTATATGTATGACTCTACTTTTTCGATTGATTGTCCCTGGATAATTAGTGTGTTATGGTCCGTACTTTCGTTGGTCGTGTATTTTGTTTTGGTTGTATTCACTTTTAGTCCTACTTTTTCTGTGTCTAGCTTTAGGTCTTTTAACATTTCTTGTAGTTCCTTCTCGTTTTAAGCAAATAATAAAATGTCATCTGCAAATTTTAAATTATTCAGTTTCTGTCCTTGTATGGTAATTCCTTTGTCGCACCAGCTGAGGTTGCTGAATACATCTTCAAGCACTAAGGTAAAGAGCTTTGGCGAGATAATATCTCCTTGCCGTACTCCTCTGTTGATATTCATTTTATCAGTTGTATCGTATAATTTGACTTGTAAAGTAGCTGTGTCTTGGATGTGTTGTATCATATTTATATATCTTTGATCTATTCGTGCTCTTCTTAATGATCTGATGATGCTCCAGTATTCTATACTCCTCCTTTCGGTATTACTCCATTTATCAGACATCTGTTAAAAAGCTCCCGTAGTTCTTCTTTAGTTTTTAGGTCACATTCTTTAAGCATTTCTGAAAGAATGTGGTCTTCCCCTGGTTCTTTGTTCTTTTTCATCTTATTAAGTGATTCATCTATTTGTTCTAGAGTTATGTCAGGTAGTTCTTCGGAGTTTACATTTATGATGGCTTTCTTGGTGTTTCGGTTTTCCAGCATCATTGTTTCGTTGGGGATTTCGCTTTCATAGAGATCTGCATAGAATTGTTTAGTGACCTTTAGTATTTCTTTTCTGTTGGTGACGATGTTATTTTCTTTGTTTAGCAGCTGTATGATTTCCTTTTTTGTGACGTTGTTTCTCTGAAAGGCTTTGATACCTTTGTTTTTCTCGATTAATTGTTGTACCTGTTTTGTTTGGTACCTAGTTGTTAATATCTTGTTTTGTCATTTTCGTTACTGTTTTATTTGTTTCGATGTATTCTATCGTGTTTCTTTTCCCTGTTTTAATTAGTTCTCTTCTTTTCTTCAATAATTGTTTTGTCTCTATTGATAATTTATCTTGTTTCCTAGGCATGGGTCCCATCGTTTGGTGAGCTGCTTCTAAGATGGTTTGTGTGATTTTGTTGTTTGTTACGTCTATATTGTCATTTTTCTGATCGCATCTTTCCAATTTCCTCCTCAGTTCTGCTTTATATTCGTGATTGTTCTCTTTGAGCTTATTGATGTTTTTGTTTGTTTTCTGCTTTAGTCTTTTATGTCTCTCGAATTTCAAATTAAATTTAACTTTCCATCTAACCATTATGTGGTTACTTCCTGTTGAGAATTGGTTTACCACATCCACTTCTTGTACTATGTTTTTATGCTGTGTGAGTATGTAATCAATTTCGTTCTTAGTTCGACCATTTGGGCTTACCCATGTCCATTTTCGGCATGCTCTCTATTTGTAAAATGTGTTGGCTGCATAAATTTTTTCCTTTTCTAAGAAGTTTACTAGTGTCTGTCCTCTGTCATTTCGCAATCCAAGTCCGTACTCTCCTACGCAGGTTTCTCAGTTATCCTGTCTTTTGCCAAGTCGCTCATTGAAATCTCCTCCTGTTATTGTATATGTTGTTTTGTCTTGAGAAATGCTTTGAGAGACTTCTTCATAGAAGCTTTCAACTTCTTCTTCCTCGTGGTCGGATGTTGGGGCGTATGCCTGGATGAACCTTATGCTTGTATTTCTATCGAGTTGTAGTGTTATATAGATATATGATAGATAGAGTAGAAATAACCGCAATTAATACATCCATTCGCCAATTTGAGCAAAACTTCTGTTCAGAATTTGTTTTTGAACAGTTATATTTAGAGGAAATATTGCCCAACTGAAAGGCAGTTAAATCAATATGAGATAAAGATAAAGTAAATTTGGGAAAAGTTACAAAAGCAAATATTAAACGTATGGTATTGTTTCTGTCAAGCCAAAGTTGTCTTAAATATCGGAAATATAAATAAATACAAATAGGTTCAAAAATAACTAAACAAGATACCTTTAACAAAATCATATAATATAAACGATAGGTAGCAATACTGGAAGAAGATATATAGGGTCGCCTACACTTGTCGGTTCTATTAGCTGCATTACTCAATACTCAATACTTTATTCATGTCAATGCACAGGCTTACATACGTCAGCAAGAGTTACAACATTTTTTTTTTAATTTCAAGAGAACATATTAATAAATTAATAAATAATAAAAAAATACATCAATAAATTAATCAAAACACATGTTTACATCACAAAGGATTAAAAGTTACAAGGCAATAAACAAAATTTAAAAATTAAAACACCATTGTTCATGATGGATCACTCACAGCCTACTAATAACTGAATTAAGATATTCATCAAAGGAATAAAAAGCCTTGTTTATTAGGTAACGTTTCACTCTCTGCTTAAAACTCTTAGCTGGTAGTGCTCTAACATAATTTGGTAAAACATTATAGCCCAGTAGCCTGGACCATCTTGACACCTTCTTAGACGCCAATATGCGGGTACCAAATTGTGTCTTGAACAAGTGTCGTAGTCATGGACATCTTCATGAGCTCGAAACTGACCCTCATACTGCTTAACATACAACAGACACCCCAACACGTATAAACAAGGCACAGTCAGCAGACCAAGACCCACATATACACTCCTGCAGTCATCTTTGTAGCCCAAACCAGACCTCACTCTCACTGCCCTTGTAGAACTCCTTTTATTTATAGAATAATACTCCAGGTGACTATAGAGTTCTGTATTAACTTTAGCAAGGAATATATAAGATAGTAACGCTACATAGTGTATATTCTTATAATCTACGTACGCATATCAATTGCGTCAGTCAGTCTTGTATTCTCTCTATATATGCCGGGTTGGTGTAGGTTCATATTATGTATATAATGTTACAATAACAATGCCACTTCAACAAGGTTGACCTAACTTTGTCACCCGTGTCTAGTATCGCGTTCGTTGGAGTTAAACAATAATATTACGTGTAATGGGTAATGTAAATAACCTTCGTCTAGACCTCGAACTAGTCGGGTTGCCTTCACGATCTAATTTATGAAATCTCGAGTGTTTTCCTGATACACTACACCTCCCCTCTTTTGGGAATGATCCTTATTTTTGTTGTGGCAAAAATGAGGACATTCGAATAAACCTAATTTGCACACGTTCTAAAATGTAAAAGATAAACTATACAACATCATGTGCGACTTTATGCGGTTACATAATAATAATAATGAACTAATAATAAAATGTTAAAAATGTTTATATCTTATTAAAAATAGTATTGTTTTTTTTTTACTTGGCTGGAAAAATACCAACATTATATATTTAAAATTGCAATAATAATGAATATTTCTAGTCAATATGAGCGATTATTGCACAAATTCGACTTTCTTAAAGTTCTTGACTGTTTTGCTTTGTTTTGCTTGGTTGGAATTTTTTTTCTCTTGGCTGGCCAGCCCAAATGCAAAGAAGTGTTAAAATAATTAAAATTCTAATAAATATATACGTAAAAAGTAGAAAAATATATACATAAAGTAGAAAAAATATATACATTAAAGTAGTAAGAAACTTACATTATACCTTATAAATACGCTATACAAAATATACCTTGTGTTATATGTTATTCTAACGCACTGCACTTGTCCAATGTTCTGTCACTCGCGTAAGTGTTCTTCGGCACAGTAGTTTCTTCTGTCCACAGTGTCCTCCCATAAGTGGATCATCGTGGAGTTGTCTAATTAGGTTTGTTTTCTCGTCGCGACTCGAGATAACAATCGGATCCTTATAAGTATAAAATAATATTTAAACTCTTCAACACCTTATTCCCTATTTCCTTTAATTTATTTATTGTGCACATTTTAAATATTTGGTCGTTTGCTTTTAGCTTAACCTTATTAATTTCATGATCGCTAGCCATTGATTCGAGCTTAGACAATATTGTCGCTAGAGACATATTGCCATTAGTGATCATAATTTTATTTTCGTAATTTTCGGCGTTGGATCGACCTTTTCTCCTCAAGACTATCCTAAGATAGTTGGGCTCATTGTCGAATTTTACCATAGGTAATTTAATTATACTGAAATTATCTAGGGTTTCTAGAATTTTAGGTTCTGGAATATGAATTTTTGGTTTTTCAATATTTTTTGTTTCTTCTTTATTATCTTTCCTTGACATTGCTCTTGTTATTGCTAATACTTGTACGGACTTATTGGCTATTTCTTTTAATTCGTCCACGCTGATTCTGGACAAGGCGTCAGCTCCCACATTGTCTTTCCCTTTTATGTAGTTTACTTTAAAGTCGAACTCTTCCAAATCGAGTCTCATTCTGGTCAATTTTGACGATGGGTTTTTCATTGCAAATAGGTAAACCAGTGGTTTGTGGTCGGACTTGACTAGGAATGTCTTCCCGTATAAATAAGCTCTAAAATGTTTTATTGCCCAATGTATAGCTTCTAGTTCTTTCTCTATTGTTGCCTTATTTGCTTCTCCTTTCGTAAATGCTCTAGAGGCGTATGCAATGGGTAGATCTTTTCCCTCGAAGTTCTGCGATAGAACTGCTCCACATGCCTTTTTTGATGCATCCGTAGTCAAAATAAATTCTTTCCTAAAATTGGGGTACTGTAGAATTTTTGGGTCTATTAGAGCAGCTTTTAAAGTGTTAAATGCATTTTGGCACTCCTGTGACCAGTTAAATTGAACATTTTTCTTGGTAAGCATATTTAACGGCCTTGCAATGCGTGCAAAGTCAGGGATGAATCTACGATAGTAGTTACAAAATGCAATAAAACGTTTCGCTTCGTCGGCATTCTTCGAGGTTGGATATTTGTCTACTATATCGTATTTAGAGTCGTCTGGTAGAATGCCTGCGCTGGTAATTTTGTGTCCTAAATATGTTAAAGAATGTAAATTTTTCTGGATTTAATTTTTAGTTGTGTTTCCTGCATGTCTCAAAAACGCTTTTTAATTTTTTAAGGTGGTGGTTTTTCGAACAACCTATTACTATGATGTCGTCCATGTACAGAAAAGCTTTTTCGGGTGTAATGCCTGCGAATGCGATGTTCATCATTCTCTGAAAGCTATTAGCGCTAACTTTTAAACCGAATGGTAGGCTGGTGAATCTGGAAATTCCTGTATCCGTGCTGAAAGTAGTGACATCTCTCGATTTCTCTTCCAGCGGGATCTGATGAAAACCTGCTTTCAGATCTAGGGTTGAAAAAAATTTGGCTCTTCCTAGTTGATCTAATATGTCATCTATTCTAGGCAAAGGAAATTTGTCGGCCACTAGTTTATTTTGATTTATAACCCTAAAATCTACGCAAAGTCTCCACGCTTTTTTGCCATTTGATGATTTCTTTGGAACGAGTAATATTGGGCTGTTGTATTCAGCTGTTGATGGTTCAATAATTTTGTCTTCTAGCATTTTTTGCACTTGGTTGTTTATTTCGTCTTTTTGAGCATGCGGTATTCTATAGTTCTTGATGTACACAGGATTTTGGTCCGTCAACTTTAATGTTTGTTTATAGAAGTTATTTATTGTTAATTTGTCTGTACTTAGAGCAAAAATGTCGGAACATTCTTTACATAGAGCAATTGTTTCAGTTTTTGCTAAGTCTGGTATCTGCTTGTTTAGTTCTTGTTGTAAGACTGATTCTCTATTTTCTATTGTAGTATCTATGTTGTAAATCTGATAGTTTTCTAAACTTTCTGTTTCTATGTCTTCGTTTTTATTGTGACACTTTCGAGCGTTGTGTTTAAAATTCTCACAAAAGGACTTTCTTCAGAAACGATTGAGGATGCTATAAAAACACCTAGGGATATTTCTTTGTTTAAAACCACTGAACTTCCTTTTAAGCGTTTCAGGTTTTTTATTTTTCTCATTATTTCACATCTTGGAGGAATTGTGAGGATGTCTGCTGATGGGCCTGAGTGGGTGGGTAGGTTTACGAACCGATTCCCAACTTTTACGGCCATCATCCAGTTGGCATAATCTAGGTGACATTGATTTTTGCTATAAAGTCTCTACCTAGGATTGCATCTGCGGGAATAGGAAAATCGTCGTTGACTACATGAAATTTTGTAGTACCTATTGATGCTGTCGCCCCATCTGTGACTCCTTTTATTTTACAGACTTCGGTTTTGTTTATTACCTGCAGTGGGTTTATTTTCTTTCTTTTGAATAGTGATATGTCCGCGCCTGTGTCTATAGGAAGTACAATCGTGCCGTTTCCGGTTATTTCTGAGTTAATAGATACAAAGTTCGAAAGTGTGAGGTCCAAATTAAAGATATTTACGACCTCCTTGCTGGACCTAGCTGAGGGTCCTCGGAGTTTTCCGGGTTATCTTCTATTGCCAGCTGCCTTACGTATCGGTCGTTTCCTCTACGCATATACTGCTGGTTTCCCCTGGCTCTATTCGCATAATGATTAGCTCTGCCTCTGTAGGTATGATCATTTCTGTTGTTGTTACTCTGTTGTTTTCTCCAATTATTTTCTCGTCTGTCGTACTGTGCATTACTTGGGAGATAACTACCTCGATAATTACCTCTACTGCCTCTTCTAAATGTGCCATGCCATTTGATTGGGTAAAATGGCCTTGTGTATAACACTGAGTTTGCTGGTGTCTCGTCGGTTATGTTTAAGAATTTAGACAATGCATCTTTTGACAATTGTTGAATGTTCCAGCTTCCATGACCAACTTAGCCTTTTCTGAGGTTGAGTTCGTTATTAGGGCCTTAACTGTTGCGTTTGTAGCGTAGGTTTCGGCTACGGCTACTGGGACTCCTTCGTGGATGTAGGCTCTCTTTAGCCTTTGTGCCAGGTCTTCGATCTCCGTGGCAAACCTGGATTTATCTTTGTTGCTTTGTTTGAGGCCGAACAGTTTTGCACTGGTCATTTGTGAGCTGTCTACCCTAATTCCTGTTTTAAGTTTGTCTATTATTGAGGTTAGGGTGTCACTTGCTTCTACTAAGTCTCTGGCTTTCCCAATTAATATCGTCTTTATGTAGGCTACTGCATTGGCTTCGTGGTTTTCTGAATTTACTCGTATGAGAGTAAGGGCGTCAATCACGGTCTGTAATTTATCGGGTGAGCCATCGAATTCTGTTGGGAAAATTTTGCTTGCTAAATTGAAAAATTCAGAGTTTGTCATAGCCATTTTGCAATCTGTTTGCGTATCTTCTTCTGATTCGGCTTCTTCTATGTCTTCTTCTAATACTTCAGGGTCAATATATTCGATTCGATACACGAAGTAGGCATCTTATATAGGCCTTTCAACACTTGATACGCCCTTATTACTTTGTCCCTTATTGAAGTAAAAAGTTTCTTAACAGTATCTAAGTATTTGTTCATCGGCTTAGAGTTTTGTACACTGAACGAACGACTTTGATAAATTTATTGCATAAGTTTAGTAAATTATTACGAATTTATTTTTTAATGTTTTCCGCCTTTGGCGTCTGTTTTTTAAGAATTCTTTTTGATTCGTTGTTAATAGGAATTTGTATGTCCTGTATCCCGGACAAGGTCTCTTCCCACTTTATATCATTCATAAAATAGATTCGCTTTTACTAGTATTGCGGGGATACGATGAAAAATGATTAAATAGGTAAAATACTGTGCCAAAATAGAGCAAAAGTAAAATAAAATTAATAAAATATATACGTTGTGTTTCAGTCGTATGGATCCCCCAACAAATAGTCATAGTATAACGGTATAGATATCATATGTGTAAAAATAAATCGTAATAATAATCGGTATCGGAGATAATAATGGTAATATTGGTAAGAATAATATAGATTATAGTAGGAATATGGTAAGAACAATGCTAATAATAACTAGTAAAAAATAATAATATGCTGAATAATAAAATGTAAAATCGTAAAATTGAATAGTTCACTGTTCAATAGTCACGCAATCACTTAAATTTTACAAAAATGTCTTACTCATCCGCAACTACTGTCCTATGGCTGCCTGCGCTCTGATGACCATACTTCTGGATATTTGCCGCTTTACTTCCTTCCGGTAAGCGGCTCTCAGTTTTAGGAATATAACTGCCATTGATATGATCATTTCTGCTGCCACCAAAGCGTATATTGCTACCCTCATGTCCATCGGCATCCTGATTTCATCCTGTTCCACTATGAAGTTGGAGTTCACCACACCTGTATCGGTGACCTCCGCTTGCTTAGAGTTGGATGTATCCATATTACACAGGATGCACCGCCGCACACTTAAAACTCACGACACACGTTGCGAATGGCAGGATCGCCGTGCAGAACTTCTTTTATTTATAGAATAATATTCGAGGTAACTATAGAGTTCTGTATTAACTTTAGCAAATAATATATAAGATAGTAACGCTATATAGTGTATATTCTTATAATCTACGTACGCATATCAATTGCGTCAGTCAGTATTGTATTCTCTCTATATATGCCGGGTTGGTGTAGGTTCATATTATGTATATAATGTTACAATAACAATGCCAGTTCAACAAGGTTGACCTAACCTTGTCACCCGTGTCTAGTATCGCGTTCGTTGGAGTTAAACAATAATATTACGTGTAATGGGTAATGTAAATAACCTTCGTCTAGACCTCGAACTAGTCAGGTTGCCTTCAAGATCTAATTTATGAAATACCGAGTGTTTTCCTGATACACTACACCCTTCTTTGTAGACTAAGCACCCTGTGCACCTCGCCCGAGTGACCCCATGCAAGAATCGCATATGAGATATGGGCATAAAAAATAGCAAAATATGCACTTCGTAATATATTAGTTGAGACACACTTATATAGGTTTCTGAGCACATAAAGCCCCCTGCTGAGTTTCCTCGCAAGAGCATTAATATATATACCCCATTGCAGCTTTGGATCTAAAACCACTCCCAGAAAGCGTACCTCTGAGGCATTCTTTACACCTGATAAGTCTCTCACAGAGAATATTCCCCGGCTTGTCTTGTCGGCATTCAGAAGCTGCCTGTTTGAGCAGAACCAGTTCTCAGCCCTCTCCTGTGCCGCCATCGACCCTCTCAATGAATCCTCATAAGTATCTGCAGCATGAGAAACCGTTGTGTCATCAGCAAAGAGTGTGCTTTTTACGAGAGTCTCCTCTTTAGGAAGATCATTTATATATATTAAAAAGAGAATGGGGTCCAGGACCGAGCCTTGTATTACTCCAATATAAATTACACTCTTCGCTGACGTCATACCAGCAACCCCTACCACTTGACACCTGCACCGAAGGTAAGACTCAACAAGTTTGATACTATTCGGACTAAAGTTATAATAGCTGAGTTTTTGAAGAGGGATACTATGGTCGACACAGTCAAAGGCCTTGCTGAGATCACATAGCAGAACTGAGTTGTACTGCATGTTATGAAATGCCTCTCTATATCCGAAACAAGATTTATAATACCTAGGACAGTGCTCTTATTTTCGCTGAAGCCGAATTGGCATTGGGAGAAAAGACCATTTGTTTCAAAGACGTTTATAATTTTAACGGTCATGCGCTTCTCTAGAATTTTAGAGATTATAGGCAGAAGTGATATCGGCCTATAATTTTCAGGCAATGAGGGGCCGCCCTTCTTGAAAATTGGTACCACAATAGCCATTTTGAGAACTTCTGGAAAAATGTTCTGTCGAAAACAAGAATTGATTAGACGAGTCAAGGGAATTATAATACAGTTTTGGCTTTTTTGATTAATTTTACATTTAAGCCATAAATGTCACGGATCTGCTTATTTTTTAAGTTATCAATTATATACCTGACTTCGTTAAAGGTTACCTCAGAGAAACAGAGAGAAGTTGGTGGTGATGTGCTTCTGCCAAGATAGTCGATGGGATTATTACTTGAAATTGGAATACCCTGTACTAAATTCGGGGCGATACTGGAGAACAAATTATTAAAATCATCTGGTGTTAAGTTATTTTTGTGATCAACTATCTCCTTACTCTTGCCTCGATGTTTGGTTATTATCTGCCACATGGTTTTAGGCGGATTTTGAGAAGAGCTAATAAGGTTGTCATTTGCCCTTATTTTAGCCTTTTTATAGCATCTTCGTAGAGCTTTTTATATTCTCTAAATTCTTGTTCGATTTCTATAAAGTTATATTGACGTTTTAGCTCTCCTAAAAAGTTCAGATGCTCCTTCATCGCTTTAAGGTCATCACTAAACCAGTTGATGGTATAGGACTGGTCAGACCGAACAATATAGGATTTTTCTGGGAATGCTTGCTGGTATGTATCTTCCAGCAATGTTGTTAAATTCTCAAAACACTCATTGACATCACTGTTCTCCCCAATAAGTTTCCATGACAAAATTATCTACAATATTATAGAATTTGTTGAGACCCCGTTGTGTTATCGGTCTACATACCTTTCGAGATTGAGTGAAGCCACCCTCTGTTATCGGAATCATATACTGCACTACTTGCGACCTATGATCAGATATATTCACATCATCCACACTCACAGAGCATACATCCATGTCAGAGCTCACAAAGATGTTGTCCAGACAATTGTCCAGTAGTGGTGGTACAAATACTGTCTGTTCCAGGCCAAAACTCATCAACGAGTCACACAAGCGAGCTGCTTCAGCCTGTCTATTAAAGTGAACATTAAAGTCACCTGCGACCATTAGATTTACATCGGATTTAAATTCGAAAGAACTTTTTTCTTCAAACGTCAGTAAATCCGTCATTACTCGACTGTGTAGGCGGCCGTGAAGTTTCGTTTTTCCTCCGCCGGAGCTTTACTTTTCACTTTTTTGTCGGCGGAGGTAAAAGTGTTGTCATAGCAACATGGATACAATACAAACAAACAACAAAATAAGCGTCAACAACTCAAGATTTATTAAACTAAAATTTGTATTTATCACTCAATTTGTGACTGCATTTCTAAAAATCACTAATTTAGGAACAAATCGGTTATTATTTAATCGAACTTACTCAATAACTGCTTATCAATACGGAATTAAAACGCAATCGGGGACGCAATCTTAAAAAAATAATTATTGTTGACAGTGTTCACTGACAGCTTTATGTTACATTACTATAGCAACATGTGCCTATTCACCGACACCGGTCTAAGCCGCCTTGCGAACCCACTTATCTTTAATAATAATTATTATTACTATTAAAAAGAGGTGTTTTTGCATTAATTTGTCGACATTTGAAGAAAAAACAGCAAATTTTATTTGGAGGAAAAGTTACTTTTCATTGCTTGCTCTCTATTACCAGCCTCACTCCGTTCGGCTTTTAAACTCGAGCGCGCCGTGAAAAGTATCACTTTTCCTCCATATAAAATAATATAATATTACTTCCTCTTCCCCCAACCAGTGCTCTGTGACGCACAATATCCCAACATCCTTGTCAGCAATGAAAAATTCAATCTCACTTACTTTATGTGTCAATGACAACAAGCAGTAATAACAAGTAATATACTTAAAACAAAAATCAGTTTCAAAGGAACCATATGAGTACTGACATATATGATTTGGGTATAAAATTTTGAAAGAAACAGCTCGATTAAAGTGCGATAGTACAACTGGTACTGTTACTATATCGAGCTATTCCAGTCGTCGAGTACTTCAGTTATTCACTTCTCTAAATTGCCTTCCTCGACCAGAACCTGAGCACATTCTATAAGCAAAGACAGTCGGTTCTATTAGTTTCATTGCCTAACTAAAATTAGAAATGGTATAATTAAATAAGGCACTTTTCCTCCTTCGCAAAGCCCCGAGTTCAAACTAAAGGCAATTCTATCAGTCCGATAGACAAATTATACATCATTTATGCAAGGTACAGTGGGTATCAGTAAAAAATATTAGGTATACAATATGATAGATGATGTTCGCCTATCTGATGTTAATATGCAGCTATCAACTCAATCCTAGCGATCCCTGTGATCCCTACTGTCTGTTTTTGCTGTGTGTTTTGCTGTTTTAGTAAACAGACAGCATAAA
>MU184058.1:72847-95108 GCA_016904865.1 Pissodes strobi | reverse complement strand
TGTGTATTATACCCAAAAACATATAAATTTATATGTCTTTGATTATACCTACTTCTAAGCATCAATTTTCCAAATATTATGCAAGAAGTAAAATACAATTACGATAAAATGAAGTAAGATTGACTACAACTCCACGTGTAATTGCATATTAAAATTAATTGTCATCTTAAAATAAGTTTGTCTACTGTTGTGTTTGCATAAAAATATTCATAATATTAATATTTGTTTTAAAGTAAATAATCACTAGTCAAATGATACATTTAAGGGAAAAATCTATTTCAAACGAACTACAGTGCCTTTATAAGGCACTGTAAAACGAACCTGATTGCACTGACATCTCTTATTTGTGCACGCAACTAAAAAAACAGCAGTACTCTTGAAATTCGATTGTATAACGGGTATTAAAATTATGTCGATCTAGGTATTACAGTGTCCTACTTTTTCTAAGATTATTGATATCTTAACGTTGTTCAACCTTAACAATTCGATACTGTTGTTACCGGGTCGGTTCAAATAGTAACTTGAAACTAGGTGTAAGATAAAAAGTAATTAATTTTAATAGGAATAAACGTAAGTGACCTCGGAACAACGATTTTTAATTATACCGAAGCTAATGCAGCGGCACAACAGGTTGCTCCATTCTATGGAAATTTAAAATTCGCGAAATTTAGACATTTACAAATAAACAAAATAAGAAATTAAAGGATAGTTATCTCTTATTTTCTATATAAACAGTGTTTTAGCTTCTTTTATTTGCCTACATTAACCCACCTTTTTCTAATATATTTTAGATTTTAAAGTTTAAAATTTAAAACTAGATTAGTAAGGTAAGACTCCAGGTGCAAACTTGCATATCGGTGCCGTGAAGCACTACCTAATTGGCGGTCTACAGTTCGGTCAGATGAAGCCCATGTACAAACAGCAGCCAAATGGAGACCCACGACAAAAATTCTGAACTGAGTAGGGGTTAGGAGGGGATCATTGGCTGGAATTCAGGACCGAACTTAGCTTTAATAGGCAGGACCAAGACTAAGTGCTCTGAAATATAACGTATATTTAATGATGTAAGGAGCGATAGGACTATTCGAATATGGAGGACCGCTCGTTAATATTTAGGGAAGTTCCCTTCTCTTAGCGAAAATGACTTTTGTTATCGTCTCTACTATAGCAGAGTTTTTTTTTGACAGCGAGTCGAGCCTGATCAACCTCTAACATCTACAGGATGCACGTATCTGGTCCGGCAGCAAGCCGAACCCGTCTAACACGTACCGAGCGCACGTATCTGGTCCGCCAGTAAACTGAGCCCCTACACTCTTCAATATGAAATATCGAAGGGAATTCTCGGGCATTATTCTTATAAGTATTAATCATCCTCTTACACTTTTAGAGTTAAATCATCAACATTGGTCTTAGAAGTATAATTAATATGAATTGGACCATCTAGGCAAGTAAACTTAAGTCATGTATGTTAATTGAAATTGTTTATTCTATGTATAAAAAATCATTTGCTACAATGTGGACGATATATAGGGTTTCACTGTGCTGGAAGCAATTTCTGATATGCGCACGTCTATTGGCCTTCTATCGTCGTATAGCGTAGGAGCTTGCAAAATTATTCCGGCTGTGCCCACCAAGACCGCCAAAGTGAATATCCAGAGAAATAATCTGTCCAATACCATGGCCACGTATTTCCAATCTTCTTTAACCTTGAAGAAATTTAATAAAAAAATAGTGTTACTTTGTCGAGTTTTGTAGTCTTGTTTATATTATATCGACATGGAACTAGAAGAAAGTGTGGAAATTTAGCCGCGAAATATTCAGTTGTATAGTCGTTTCAAGGTCTTTTAGTTCCGGCAAAAGTGCTTTTGGATCTAAGACTATAGCATACCTTGATCGAATCTTCCTCTCTCTTAATATGATCAGCGATAAACCTGACGCCGTCGATGGCTTTATGTACTTCTGGACACTGGTGCCACGCAAGGTCATCTAAAAGCGGATTGAGCAATACTTCGTAATCATCGTCCAAGGAAATGCGAACAACGGGCGAAGTGGTGCCATGTATGCGACATGCTAGTAATCTTGCGGCTTCCTGCTCTCTAAAAACATTAATTCACATCTCAGTTAGAGTATAAACCGCAACCCAAGCAATCCCTATTTGATAGGTACCTGTTGCTCAATTTATCACATATACTTGTATTGGACATCATTTCGTGTCTTTCTTGGTCAATCATTCCAGAATCGTAGTATAGCTTTGTATTCCTTAATCCATTACAGCTCTGTATCAGTACTCCTTGGGATGGATTATGACTAAAAATTCAAAAAAAAATTATAAATTTCGGATAAACACATAAGTAGACAAAAGAGCTCGTCATAAATAGACGATATTTTCAAAATACAAAAAAAGTATTTAAATAGTAAAGGAGGGCTTGAAATCTTTTCTTTTTCTGGTTCAGTATTTGATCACGTTAAATTCTAATATTATTATGTTGCCTCAGTATTATCTCCTTGAGAGAGAGAGAGAGAAAAAAAAATAAGAGTAGAGGCTGATTTGTTTTGATCTCCTAAATCGAGACAACGTCCACATTTGAATAAAATTTTGACTGATAAACCTTAAGATCATTCGAGTCTTTGAACAATCCCGAATCCAAGGGTAGTAGACTCCCAGAAATGGTATTAATTTCGGCATTATTATCCTGGTCAAAATACCTCCATCAAAAAAAGTAAATAAATTCAAATGCATTTATTACACCACCTGAATCTTAGAAGTCCTATAACCCCCAGTGGCTTAAAGTTTATATAAGTGACCCTAACGAACTTGAAAAAGCCTAAAGTCTTACCATTTCCTTTCTGGCATGTAGTGTGGACGTCTCATTACTAAAAGGCGTGGGAGAATATGGATAAACACTCTTCTTACCCATGGTGACATAACGTGAGTTTGGGGACACCGAAAATGTACGTTCAGCACGATAACGGTGACGCAAATGCTAAAAAAATATATAAAATGTACTTAATAAGTTTTAATTCGAAAATTAAATATATATTTTAAAAATTTATTCATTGAAAAATGCTTGCCATAAATTCCAGGCAATAACATCACAGCTAAGATCACCTGGGCCAATGTTTCGAATGACAACAAGAGCCATGGTTCAGATAATCAAACTTGAATCAATTCTGAAAGCAACGATTTAATAATCATTAGCGTTGGAAAAGTTCGCATGATGCTTGTCTTTACATGGATGTTTGCGTATTGAGGGCATAGTTTTACAGCGACTTTTTTATTATTGAATCGTGTGGCGAGGGAATTTTCACTAAGCAACCACATATTTGTAATGGATAAATTCAGCTTTAGATGTTGTGCCAAGAAAAAGCACATTTATTTTGTATGTCTTGGATGTAGTAATATTTTGCATTTGAGTTGCATGGAGAGAGACTTTAAATCACATATAAAGTTAGGACAACAGAAGGTATTGTGCTCCAAAACCTGCACCTTCTTTGACTACGATCCTGATAAGAGATTAGATGCTGTTTTGAAGGAATTGGATAAACTAAAGGAAAGTACATTTGAATCGAATTCTGAATTGAAAATCACTGTTGTTGACAAGTAATGGCCGAAAAGGATATTCAGGTGAAGGAACTACAGAATTCTAATGAAGAACTTCAGTTGAAGGTAGCAAATCTTATGTCCTTATATAACAAACAACGACGTGTGTCGGAGGATTTTGAGGATGAGGTCATAGCTGCAGAAAAAAGATTGATAGAGTCTTTAAAAAGGAAAACTGGTGAAGTGGATCAAATTAGGCAGAAGATGTCTGATTTGGAAAAACAAAGAACAACCCTGGAGAGAGAGATTGTCAACCAGTCTAAAACTATTGAGGGCCTGCGGAAGACCATCACTGATTTAATGGATACAAAGAAATCTATGATCTCAACAATTTATATTTTGGAAACGGACAATAAACTACATTGCGAAGAGATTAGTCATATTAAAGGAGAAATTGCGAAATTTAGTTCCCAGAACATAATCCACACGCCCAGCCTAAAGGCAAATGGAATAACTTCCAAGCCAAACTCAACAAGCCATATCCCTAGCACTGATACGGCTACGCACAGGAAACCATCAGAATATGGGCCAATGTCTCTAATGGAGGAACTAGCAACAGCAACAACTCAGAGGTCAATAAATAGTAAAGTGGATAAGCGGGATCAGAATCTTCAAAATCTAAATAAAAAGGTTTTAATATGTGGTGATTTCAGTGCCAGAAATTGTACCAGTGCTCTGAAGGAAGAAATGAAGAACTCTTATTCAATGGCTGGGTATGTCTATAGCAACTGTAGTACAAATTGTTTAACAAATAATGTTTTTAATTGGGCTATTGGCCATGGGGAAAACGATAGTTTTGTAATCTCATTGAATTTAGCTCATACTAGGCCAACATTGTCCCAATTAAGAATGTTTATGTCTATAAGTAAGTTTACTAATTTGATTTTTGTTTTGTGGTGTGATTTTTCATTGTGTCCTCTATCATATTTTAAACAATTATATTGCTCAGTTCACAGTGAAAAACTCTAGTAGTATTAGAGTTATTACGAACATTAAACATAATGATAAATACCGCCACTCTTTGTATTCCCTCTGTAGATTGTTGTCCTTATATATAAGTTGCAATATTGTTGTCTCAAAGAAGATTGTAATGAAATCAATACCAAAAAATTTTAAATTTGATGCTCTGATAATTTGCGAACAGGCGAATGATGTTATTCTGAGTAAATCACCCGCAGCTTTGGATAATAGTAATGATACCCATTTTTTAGACGGGGTTTGACCGGAGGTTGTATTAGTTTAGTCTTATTGAATGTTCAGTCTGTTAGAAGCAAAGTTAATGGATTAGAATTATTTATGGAGTCTTTGGAGTTTCCGGATGTTGTAATCCTTACTGAGCATTGGTTGAAGCATGATGAGCCTCTGGGGTTGGCTCACTATACTGTTGTGTCAAGGTTTTCTCGAAGCGAGTTCTGTCATGGAGGCACTTGTATATTGATGCATAAGGAATTTGTTTCTTGTTATTCTTTCCTCCCAATTATAAATTTTGACTTCCTTCTTAAGGAAAGAGTCTTTGAGTTTTCAGTAGCGTACTGCAAAAAAATGAACTTGTATATTTTGGTAATTTACAGGTCTCCCTCTGAAAATTGTGATCTTTTTTTGGAAAAATTGGATGCCTTGATGTCACATATTTCAGTCAGTGCTAATGTTAATGTTTCTGGGGATTTTAACATAGACTTTTTAAATCAGTCCAACCATCACACCATATCATTGTGCAATCTGTTGAGGTCTTTTAATTTGAACATGCATGTTGAGCAACCAACACGAGTTAAAGATCATTCATCCTCATTAATTGATTATGTATGTTCGAATTTGGGTAGTGCAAATATTATTTGCCAATGTACAAACGCGGGACTCTCAGATCATGAAGCTGTCTCATTTAATATAACCTTATTTAAATCCAAAAATAAAACAAAGGCTAACTATGGTAGACTTTATACTAAGAGCAATTTTATAAGGTTTGTGACTCTTTGCCAGGGTACTAATTGGGATAATGTTCTGGATGCAGAGAATGAATTGGAACATTTTCATTGTGCTATGTTCAATAAATTTAATAAAGCATTCCCAATTGTTATGAAAAAACCTAAAAAAACTAAGCCATGGTACATAAAAGGTCTAAAAGTTTCAGGGAAAAATATGAGAGCCCTACATCTCATTCGAAAATTTGCTATGTTCAATGAATCATTTTTGACCTAGTTCAATAATAATTATAGGAGGATTTACAGAAGAACGATTGCTCTTTCTAAAAGTTTATACTATCGTAGAAGAATTGATGAGTCTCCAAATAGGTCCAAAGAATCATGGCATATTGTTGGTGAGCTATTGGGAAGGCACACTGCACTCCAAATGGATTCAAACTTACATGCGGACATGCTAAGCTCATATTACTGTAGCATTGCTTCTGAGTTAACAGATAATATTTTTAGTGGATATAGAGCCGAGGATTATATGAGACATGTATGTGTGAATGAGACTTTTTTCCTTAATCCTACCAATATTTTGGAGGTGAGGGATGTAATAAAAAAAATTAAAAATAAAACCTCGGCAGGATGGGATAGGATCTCTATAAAGGTGTTCTCGGCTTTGTCAGCCAATGTCCGTCAGGCATTTGTAGATGCAGTAAATGGTTCATTCACCACAAACACATTTCCTGATTGCCTTAAACAAGCAATTATTGTTCCTATTCACAAAGGTGGGGACTATAACAGTCCTTCCAATTTTCGACCAATAGCTCTTCTCTCCACCATGTCTAAAATTGTTGAGAGGTTGGCGAGAGTGAGAATGATATATTTTTTGAATAGATTTAACGTTCTCAGCTCAGATCAATTTGGGTTTCGGGAAGCCAGGAGCACGGGTGATGCCATTTTTAATCTTCTCCAATTCCTTTATGATGCACTCAACTCTGGTGATGTTGCTGCAGCAGTGTTCTGTGATATATCCAAGGCTTTCGACTGTGTAGATCACAGAATACTGTTGTGGAAGCTGGAGAGATATGGGTTTAGATGGACTTCTTTGGGGTGGTTCAGTATCTATCGGGTCGCTTCCAAAAGTTTAATTTTGGTGGTCAATTCTCAGAGGAACTGCAAAATATCACAGGTGTTCCCCAAGGTTCTGTCTTGGGGCGACTATTGTTTCTCCTTTACATTAATGACCTCCCTTCGCTCCCCATAAGAGGAAAGTTTACTATGTTTGCGGATGACACCACCATCATTTGGCATGGAAATCATGGTGATCAACTGAAGGTGTCTCTGGATGCTGATTTACTGAAGATTAAAGAATAGTGCAATGCAAATAGTCTTTGCTTCAATACCTCAAAGGCAAACTTTTTAAGCTTTAAATGTTCCATGAATTCCATCGCAATCAATGAAAAGCCTGTTTTAACAGAACAGTCAACCAAGTTTCTGGGCCTCACAATAGATTGCCGACTCAAGTTTCAGGAGCACATAATTAGGGTATGCAGCAGAGTGTCATCGGGTTGCTATGCCCTTAGAGTGATTTCTATGAATCTAGACTCTTACATGGCAAAGAATGCCTATCATGCTCTTGTGGAGTCACATCTATCTTATGAAATTTGTTTCTGGGGCTCATGTATATCTTTAACACTGTGTTTGTACTACAAAAAGGAGCAGTTAGGGTCCTTTCTAGTGTGAGGAGCCATGAGTCTTGTAGGCATCTCTTTGTACAAAATAAGATCTTGACCCTTTGTTGCTTGTATATTCTCGAAACAATAACTGTGGTCTTCAAGAAACACAGGCGGGACATTGTGAAGGGTAGTTCTTTTGGAACCCGTCTTGAGTACATCCTTCGGTTGCCCATTCCACATTCAGAGCAAGTGAGGTGTTCTTTTGTTTATATGGGTAAAAAAATGTTCAATCACCTTCCTCTTCGCATAAGAAAACTAGACTCATATATTAGATTTAAGAAACTTTTAAAGGGATTATTAGTTACTAAGGCATATTATACTCTAGAAGAATTTTTTAATGATGTTCTTTCTGTCCTGAATAGTCATGATTACCAAACATATGTATGTTTGTATTTTTATTTCATTATTTTGTAACTATGTTTTACTTTAAATTGTTTAGTATTTTGAGGTTTACTGACTTAGGTTAAGTAGGGCTTTGTCAATAACTCTCCGTTTCAGACAATAAAGCTACTTTTTAAATTTGAATTTGACTAGCCGATTTGGGCTATTATATTTTTTACACCTGCTGTCGAAGGTGCCAGGCTGGCAGACCGACCGGATGTAACAGTCTATAAATAAATGATATTGTCACGAGTAGCTTAGGGGGTAGCGCGTTTATTTAAAGAATAACTTCTCAGAGAAGAGCCTCGTCGCGATTAGTACAATGACGGGGTCTCAATGCTTCCTTTAATCTACCACTGGATGTTCTACTCGTGAGGACACGCCTTGTTTAGCGTGCCGGGGGGTAACTGAGGTAGAGCGGGATCGCGTTACGTGGGGTAAGAAGAGATGATAAAGTAAGCACGTTTAGTTTATAACAATAACAATGTATTAACGATAAAACTTTAGCAATAATTATTGGTCAGAAAAAATGAGATTCTATTATACCCGATTACTACGGTGCGCATGTTTTCTCGATTTGAGGTACTGTTTATAGGTCTTTGTTTACTGTCTTATATTTATAGTTTTTCTTAAGAGTTGGGTTTTATATAAGAGCACTAAGAGATTTCACACTTGTCTTTCTCAACACTCTGACAAACTTCTTGTCAAGACTTTACTATGGAGGTTGTGAAACCCCTGGTCCTAGCAGTCGTCAAGTGACTAATCGGTGCCAGGTTTGGTAGGAAAGGAATGGAACCTAAAGCAGTCGTATGGCTAACTTTAGGAGCGGATAGAACCCAGAAGGCAGTCGTCAAGTGACTAACCTTGGGAGCTGGAGGTGAGACCAAAGTCTGCCGAACTGAGAGTTCAGTAGCGTATTTATATAAAACAAAGTGATGATCATAAGGTTCAAAGTCGCTCCCGTTGATTGCTCGCGTTGTTTATAGTTTGCCTTTAATGTTTATATAACAATCTCCAAGTTCAAGTTCAAACTTGCTACAGGATGATATTTGTTTCGTAGCTTATGCATTTTAATAGATTACAATATCAACCACAACGACTTCCAGTTTATGACTAATAGAATTATTAATCCCACCACACGGTTTTATCAAACGATATAAATACATATAATATGGCTAGCAGCCAATGTGAAAACCAGTCATCAGAGTTCAACGGCAACACAACTCGAAATCTGCTGCCGATTTGGATTTTGTGTTATTTTGTGCTTTGTGGTGTCAAGTTTTCGCAATCGGTGAGTCTCATAAATAAATCATATGAACGAGGATTCAATCATGTAAAATAATTTCAAAATATCTCATAATATCCAAAAATGATTTAATTTTTTAGCTCGATAAATACTGCTTTGAGAAGGAAATAACGACCCATATATTTTATACCCTAGCTATATTAAATGCGTGCTTATTTAACTAAAAATAATGAAGGATTGTTTTTCAGGGCTTTATGTATACCTAGTTTAAAAATCATTTAGTCTTTGTATCTGTATGAGTTTTTGTTAAACGTTTTTAGTATAATCGAAGTTCACACATCAAGAAAAGCACATGTTTTTGCCTAACTCATGACCCAAAAGGCCTTAACCATGATTTATGTCAAATATATTTTTTTATAGAGATAGTTATGAGCCGAACTGCCGAATGCACTTTTTTCGCTATGTGCGCACATCTAGCTTTTGTAGTCTTCGAGAAAAACCAATTCCAGTCTACTACGCACAGTGGTAAAAGGGGGCTAACTTAAAATCGCTTCAAATAAATTGAGTTTTACATCAAATTAAAGGGAGTTTTGCATATAATCAGAAAAGCACATCTCTCTAATAGCACATGTTTTTGTCTAACTCACGACACAAACGGCTTTAACAATGTTTTTTGTCAAATATATATTTTTTATAAAGATCGGCATCAGCCAGGATGCCGTAGGTACTTTTTCCGCTATGTGCGCACATCTAGCTCTTCGAGAAAAACCAATTCCGGTCTACTATGCATAACGCTAACTTAAAATCGCTTCAAATATATTGAGTTATACATCAAATTAAAGGGAGTTTTTCATATAATCAGAAAATCGAATCAGAATTTTTGTATCGTTTATCATAAAAAAGTTATAGCGCCAAAAAGGCGCCACCTTAAAATTGCTTTAAAATATATCGAGTTATACATCAAATTAAAGGGAATTTTGCACATAATCAGAAAATCGAATCTGAAATCGCAATTATTCGAACCTGTGCTTTCAAATGATTATAAAAAATTTGAAACCTCTTGTAATAATTTGAAATTTTCAGGACATATAGGGTTGTTCTTTCACCATTGACTCGCGAAATCCGTAGTTTCCTGTCTTAATTGGTTTTTAAAATATTTAAACCTCACTTAATTATTTAAAATTTTCAAAAATTTCATTATAGATCGGAAAATATTAACTTACCTAAATGTATCTAAAATCATTGTAAATAAGACGAATTTACCAAGAAGAGGCACCACCAGTGACGTGGGTGGAATAATTTCGGCCAATAGCAGGAAGAACACAGTCAATGATAGCAGAATTGAAATTGACAAACTGACCTAAAAGTTTAAAATATTTTATGACCATAAACATCGATTCTACAGGGACAGTGAAGGGGCTTACCAAAATTAATATAAATATAAATTTTTCCAAATTCTTTAACATTTAAAAATGTCAATCAAGATATGATGATAAATCACTGTATCAAAAGCTTTGGAGAAATCGGTGTAGACAACAAAGGCCTTCCAAAGCGTCCAGCACAGTTTGTGAAAAGTATTAGACAGACGTATTTATTTACATTATGTAAATCAAAATCAAGACAATAAAAGTTAAGTATGATACTTACCTTTTCACCACTATCAGATGGTAGATAGAATACTAGAATTGTAAGGAAGGAAATTCCCATGCAAGGAATTATGAGATTCACTGTATAAAATAGTGTCTTGCGTCTCATGGTAATGTTGAATGTGATGTCAAGATATGGCTCGTCACAACAAGTATAGAACTTTTCGCTTCTATAACATAGAAAGTATAACTATTATAATAATATGCTTCAGAGCGTCATTGAACTAGTTATTGAGAAATAGTAACTCGACTTTACCTAATGGCCGGAACTTCTAATATATCCCATTCCACGGAAGTGTAAAATTCCGTTAAATCGATGCCGATTTCGACAGTCGTTGATCCCCTTGGTTCATCTATATGGCGAAGATCTACCTGTAAAAAAATGCGATGTACATCTCTGCACTTTGGTAAAATTTTACGTCACCATGAATATAATTTGGCCCTGGTCCATCTGGCACTATATATTAAACGCAAAGGAAAAGTATCGAAAATGGCTAGAAATTAAGGAAAATATTCTAGGTAATAACCAACTTTTCCAAGATACAAGGGTGTTATTTCACACCCTGTATACATATTACTTCTGAATAGCAGAGACTTCAAGTTTTATTAAACATGGCCATGCAATAAAATCATAAGCCTTTTCTCTTTCACTATATTTGCAGAATTTCATCTTCGAAAACGCGAAGGCGAACCCACCAAATTACCAAATAAACCTTTACTCGAGACAAGAGGAGAGACTGGTTACTGGCCCAGTAAATTTGATCATTGTTCTTTATCGCTTTTTGTTTCACGTAACTTCTGATACTTATTTCCTTGTCACTCACCTAGGGAAACGAACGTAGATGAAGCAGTCATCGCTTTCCCCGTGGTTGCGAATTCGCCCACAATTTCTGTACATACACTTTGATGTTCTTTTCTACTCACGCTGCTTGATTAAGAAACAACAGATATACCTCTCGGAGACTTTCAACCTTGACGTGGTGAGAGGGCTCAGTAACCTTCAATATCCAGGGAGCTATGCCGGCGGTAGCGTAGCTACCAGTAGGACCACCCATGCCGGAAAGGTCTCGAAGGATGAATGTGAAGGGTTTATGCTATATTATGGGCCAACGACCTATATATGGAAAAATAGACCCAAGCTACGGAAAAAGGACATTCTATTAGGAATGTGGAACGCACTAAGTTGGTACAGACCTGGAATCGCTACAAGAGCCATAAAACAATTACAACAACTGACGATGGACGTGACAGCTATCCAGGAGATAAGATGGACAGGTAGTGGAACTATACAGATGGAAGACTCGTTAGTTATGTGGTCTGGATATGAAGATAGGCACGAATATGGATGTGGTTTTGTGATTAACAAGGAACTTAGATCGGCTGTTTTAAACTTTAAGTCAATTAACGAGCATATTTGTAGGCTGAGACTTAAAGGTAAATGGTTCAACTTGACTTTGTTCTCAGTCCAAGCTCCAACAGAAGAAGCTGAAGAGGACAAAAAAGAAACGTTTTATGACACTCTATACCAGAAATTCAGAGAAGCTCCAAGCCACGACATGAAGATTATACTCGGGGACCTGCACGCCAAGATCGGTAAAGAAGACTATTTAAGACTGATAGCTGGTAACCAAAACTTGCATGAGGAAACCAATGATAATGGATAATGGGTCACGCCTTATCGATTTTGCTTCAACTTGCAACATGACCGTGAAGATTACCCAATTTACAAAGGAAAAACATATATAAAGAAACCTGGGTATCAAACGATGGGGTAACTCGGAATCAGATAGACCATGTGTTGATAGACGCCCGACATTCTAGCAGCATCATTGATGCTCGAAGTTTGAGAGGAGCAGACAGCGTCTCTGACCATATGTTAGTTAGGGCTAAACTAAGAACGGGGCACGGTACAAACTAGCTATCAGTAACAAATTTCAAGCACTAGAAGAAATGGAGACCACAGAGGTAGAGCATGAATGGCAAGCAGTGAAAGCAGTCATAATGGAGGCGGCAGAAGAATGTGTGGGGAGAAAGAACAAGAGCACGAGTAGAAAGTGGCATGACAGGGAATGTGAGGACATATTAAACCAAGAGAATGGAAAACGAATGGAATATCTATCGAACTCAACAGAACAAACTAAGGAAAATTTTAATAGGAAGAGAGCGGAAGCAGAAGAACCTTAAGAGTAAAGAAAAGAACATACCTAAACAAACAGATTAAGAGGATGGAAATAGAGAGCAGACAGAACCAGTGCTGAAAATTTTACACAGAGATTAAACTGCAGAGAAGAGGAACACACATGAAAACGGTTGGTTTTGTGAAAAAGGAAACGGGAGAATTACTTACAGCGGAGCAAGACATCATCAGAAGATGGAAAGCATATTTTGAAAATTTGCTTAATACACGCAACGAAGAAAACAAAGAAGTGGTGGAGCATCAAACAGAGGAATTAAAATCAATATAATAACACTCGAAGAGGTCAAAGAAGCAATAAAAGCGCTGAAAAGTGGAAAAGCTCCAGGAAGTGATGGCATTGAAGTGGAACTAATAAATAAAGGTGGGCCTGAACTACATGCCAAAATACACCAAATTACAAAAATGATTTGGGAACAAGAGAAGATGCTGGCTGAGTGGAGCGGGAGCATGATTATCCCAGTGCATAAAAAATGAGATAAAGAATCATGTATACATTATAGAGGTATTTCTCTAATCAATGTTGCGTACAAGACATTATCCACTGTTCTATTGAAAAGATTATCACCATTCACAGAAGAAATACTAGGAGACTACCAATGCGGCTTTAGACCTGGAGATATTCACCATCAGACAGATGCTCGGGAAATATTGAGAGTTTAACCAAGATGTGCACCAGATTTTCGTAGATTTTCAACAGGCCTATGATTCCATCAACCGGAAAGTGCTATGGTCAGCAATGACCGAATTGGGTATCCCAAAGAAATTGGTGTGAATGACGCAGATGTGCGGCAGCAATACGTACGTGTAGCATGTCACAGCTCAGAAACATTTAATATTAGTTCCGGCTTAAGACAGGGAGTTGAAGCAGACTTGATCACAAGCATTTCGGCACGAGGATCGAAGATTGTTCTAGCATTCGCTGACGACTTCCATACCATAGCTCAGTCAACGCTAGATGTATGTGGAATTTTTTGACGTTTTGAGGGGGCTGCACTGCAAATGGGCCTCAAAGTCAACGAGGACAAGACTAAATATATGGTAAGGTCAAGAAATGCCAGAAATAGGGTCAGGCAGAACGTCTATATTAACGACCACAACTTTGAAGTTGTAAAGGAATTCAAGTACCTGGGGGCGATAATTGCCCAGGATAACCGTGTTGAGAAAGATGTGGCAGCCAGAATAGTCCTAACCCAAACAGGACCTTTTACTCCATTCAACACTTAATAAAATCTAAGCTTCTCTCCAGGAATACTAAAATTCGCATTTACATAACCATAATCCGCCCTGTGGTGACATATGGAAGCGAGACTTGGACTCTTAACCAAAAAGAAATGAATAAACTGCTGGTAAGGGAACGTAAGATTCTACGCGCCATTTACGGCCCTTGTAAGGATGCTAACACGCAAGAATGGAGACGTCGACATAATCATGAACTCCAACAACTATTTGGGAAAGAGAGCCTTACTGGTCATATAAATAAGGAGCGATGATCAGCGCCTTGTAAACACAGCTTTTTGGGAGAGACCGGTTGGCAGAAATCTATGGAGCGATGTTGTAACGGCAGACCTTAGGAAGATGGGCATTGGATTGTGGGAAATAGAGGCACAAGACCGCCAAGGATGGAGGGCAATAGTGAATGCGGCCAAGACTCACGACGAGTTGTAAAGCCAAACAAGAAGAAGAAGATATACCACGAATACAAACATTTCAATTTGACAAGGCGACACCAGAACGGTGACAGTGGCGCGCGCCGATGAAAGCTTGACATTTTTGTAATGGCCGCTTTATTTGGTTGTGCTCTTTACGTTTTATTGTGATTTATTGTGCGATTCTGTAGTTTCCCACCTTGAATTATTGAGCTTTATAAGTAATTAGATTGTATATTATTTATTATTATGACAATTTGTTGCAAGCATATTCAGTCTGGTTGCTGGATGGAAGGCAGGTCCTTGAGGTAACCCGCCTATTTAAAATATTATTTCATTAGATCCTAAAGCGTATCGTTCGAGAAGGGAGACAGAGAATCGAATGCCAGCGCAGGGTACAGGTGATTTTCGGAAATGATTTTTGCATTTGTGCTATAACATGTTATTACAGGTCAGTAAAATTTATAATATTAATATTAACATAATTTTAACAAGTATTTCTTCTGTTCTCATGGATAATTCATATTTGATGGCACAACATGTGTACATATTTAATGAAATCATTTTAAGCTGTGAATAACACTGCTTTAAATGAAAACAAAAATGTATTTTTTGCTGTCTTTTCGTGCTGGAATTTTTAGATTTAATATGACTGTGATTGCAAGTAAGAGCTTTTGTGAAATTACTAACATCTTCCTACCCTGACGGGTGAATGTCCTAGTTATAAATGAAATGATAATTCTAGAGATATTGGCCCTAATTTCAACTTAGTAACCTCCGTAACCAGGACCTCAGTACCTGCCAGCGGTGTCCGGCTAACTAACACCACTCTTCGGTAGTGTAGTGGTTATCACATCCGCCTGACACGCGGGAGACTCGGGTTCGATTCCCGGTTTTAGAGCTATCTCTTCAGTTTTAAAATGTACTATTACGAGTGTGGAACTACTAATTGTGGCGCGGGAGACAATCATTTAATTAATTGTTATACTAATAAAGGTTATACAGCATAATTCGGTTTAGAAATTTAGATCGAGGGTTTCTCTGCCATACTCTTTTTTCCCTCGTGGATTCCAGGCAGAGTCTGGCACGTTTTTCTCTAGTAATTTGGCACGTTTTCTTTAATAAATTCGGCGTATTAGGAATTTGTGTTTTAATTTACATGACGCACCTTTTCCTCAAATTTTCCTAATTTTGTTACCGTCGGAGGCATTATGAGTGACTAAAATTGTGCAAGATATAATAATAGCACAACATAGGGATTGGTTATTTTTTAATCTATTCTGACGGTCATTGGCGAAATAAAGACAAAGCACAACTTATCTCATTCAACTATGTTGAACTGACCCGGGTAGGTTACACTACATCTTTATAGGTATTATTTGCATTTGTCATTCAGTTGAACTGAATGACAAATGTGAATTGATTTGTATTGTCTGTAAGAAAAATATATATCAAAACTAAATAAATGACATTTTGAATTATATGCGAGTATTTATTTAATTGAACCTGGAGATTTGGAAGAAGTAAAGGAAAAAAGAGATGATTAATTTGAATTTGGTGGGTGAACGACAGCGCCATCTGCGTCCATTTCCCTTGGACAGACACAAAGTAGGCATGGCAGCTTTCTCTCTCTCTCGGATGATTTATTAGCATTTAGTTGCTCGTCTCTCCTCTTGTCTCTGTCCATACTTAAAGCTCTCTTTTTATCATATCCTTGAAACCGCTCGCAAGAATAAATAACAATCTGACTCATGAAAGTTAGGTAGCGGCACTACTCTTTGGAAACTTTTGCTCTTACAGTTTTTGTTAATCTTACAGCTAACGAGATATCCTAAATAAACACCCTGTATATTTAAAGACTTTAACTAAATATTTGTAATTGAATCGGGCATGTTTACCTGAAATCCATCATAAGTCCAAGATCCAAATTTCATGACACACGTTTGTTCATCGAAAGGAAAGTACTCGACATCTATTTCACATGATGATTTATAGATAGCAGGCGGCTTCCATTCCACTCTTCCGGTGAAGTTGAGGGTGGCTTTCGTTGCGAGTGTCACTTCAAAGTTTCCATCCGCACTAAAAATAATTAATTCAAAAGAAACTTCTACTAGAAAAGCAGGCATGCACAGATTCAATTTTTGAATTGAAGTTAGATGGGAAGGAAGAAGCGATAAGGAAACTAAAGTTCGGTAAAAACTTCGGAATCTTCAATTCTGGTACACTGACTTCCTTTTTGATTTCATGCACTTGTGAATAGCATAATTAAATCCTGAAACTTTGGACGGCTTAATTAGCGCACGTTAAATACATATATTGAGCTGTTGGTAGATGTAGTGGTCAAATTACAGAAAGATAAAAAAATATATTAAGCCCATGTTTCAGTTATTCTTGGCCATACTCACAGCTCAAAATTATGGGTTTCTTGGAGTGAAAAATTTATTTAAATTTTAATGATATTACAGAATTATCTGTATACAGGAAATATATCTAATACTAAGCTACAATTGACATAAAAATGTAGGAGTTCATTAGTATAATAAGGTACTCGATAGAATTAACTGAACGAAGTAAATGTGGAACGGGAAAAATTATTACAATTATTACAAGGCTTCTATCTATAAATATTTTGTCAAGACAAGTCTGCAAAATTATTATTTGAAACAATCAAAACTAAAATATATTAGGAAAAAAATTATTGATGTATTAATATGTAAAATAAATATGGAGAATGCTTTCTAAAAATATTAACAAACTCTTTTCCCAAATCGGCTTGAAAATATATTTATTAAACTAATACACGTAGGTGAGGGAGATAATAAATTCGAATAAGATGTATTGAACTGATTTTAGTGCTACCTGAGAAATATTTGGCCAAACTGGTTGTCAACATGAAATTTTGGAGGAATTTATTGATTTGATAAAAAGGGACAACGCGTACTAAAAATATTTAAAATCTCTCCTCCCACATCGCATCAGCTTGAAAATGTATTTTTAATAATGCTGTTGATGGTAATAATAAGTTGAATAATATTATTTAATTGTTTATAATGTTTTGCATTTTTACCTATGCACTTTACTTCTAAATCAGCTTGAAAATGTACTTATTACAGCTGTTTATCGAAAAGCGTGATTGAAATTAGTTAGATGTTCATATTAAAACTAACTTCTTATAATATAAGCTTGAAAAGGTATTTGTTAAAACTGCTGAGCGAAACGCGATTTAGGATGATAAGTCCGAATAATATTGTTTGATCATTTATTCCATAATCAGAAGTACGTATTTTCTTATATGTTGAATTAATTTTGGTCTTTGAATGAACTATTGATAGACTAAACCAAAAGTGCTTATAAATTTAGGATTAACGTGATGAGGTGTAAAATTAAATAGAAAATGCTTACAGGAAATATTAAGAAAACTCCCTTCCTGAATCAGCTTTTTGTAAAATCTGTGATGAATGTCTATAATAAAAAAATTCGCATTCAAAGACATATAAATGAAACAGACAGGGCAGGTAATTCATAAATTATCAAAAGTTTACATGCCAACATTAGAAATATTAACGTGAAGGGGAGACAGGGGAAGGCCAGGGGGGCCATGGCTCCCCTGGAAATTTAACCGAGTCATTATGCAACATACTTGTGCCTGGTGCACTTACTTCTAAAAAATGGTTAAAACAAAACAACCCCCACGTTGTTTTGTTTTAATCTTTCTTTGATTTTAAATTTTTGTTTACGCTCCACGTTTTGGTTTTACTCTTACACAGCGCGTTAATAATTTATTATTTACGTTACAAAACTAAACGCGCGCACCCTCCCATTTAGAAATACTTCTCTTGTTCTTTAATGTTATTTTTTTGTGTTTGAGTATTATTATTATTATTATTATTATTATTATTATTATTATAGAAACAAGCAAGCGGCAGAGTCGATTAAGTTGTTCCCATCAAGCTTTACAGACTATAGTGGACAAAGTGGGCACTTTTTTCTTTCATTTCGGCATCAAGTAGATTTTTGAAAGTGTTTATATTGTTTACAGACACTGTATTCCTGTGGAGATTGTTCCATTCGTAGACCACACGATTAACCAAAAAGTTCCTTCTCACCACTTTGTTGCATTTCTCCTTCCCCAACTTTTTAGTGTGGCCCCTCAACGCCCGCAACGTACTTAGTATATATATGTTGCTGCAAGGGTAATATCCAGAGGTCCACTTAAAGGTATCGATTAGGTCTCCACGGGATCTACGCTCCCTAAGTGATGTTAGATGCAAATGTCGTAGTCTGTCTGTGTATTCCATGGTCCTTAGTGTTAGAGGTATTTTAGTCACTTTTCTTTGTACCCGCTCCAGTTGCTCGATGTCCTTTATATAATATGGGTTCCACAAAGTATAGGCAAATTCCAGCTTTGGTCGAGTATAGGTTTTGTAGATTTTTAGTACCATTTCTTCAGGCAAATCCTGGAATGCTTTTTGGACTAAACATATTAATGTATTTGCCTTCTTCACCACACTATTGATGTGAGGTTCCCCCCAGATATTTTTACCCCTAGATCTTCATGGGTGTTTACAGATTTTAATGTATGTTGATCTATTATATAGTCTATTTGAGGATTTCCCGTTCCCATATGCAGAACAACACACATGTTAGCTGGTCAGGATAAACAATTGATTTCCTATTGCTTAAAACCATAAAGGAGGGGGTGGTATCTTAATTATTAATTAACCACTTTTAATAAACTGTATTACCATAGGGTGATATGATATCTATAGGATGAACTGGAACATGTATTCGCTTTGATTTAATTTAATAATACAGGTGTAAATTACATTTGAATATTATAAATATAAATAAAGCATTTTCTATATTAATTCCAAGCATTCTTTCATTCACACATACAAATAATATTACAAAAGGTTCTTAACTATTAATATCTAGTAAAAAGTTATGATTTGTTAATTTAAAATGAAAACTTCGTCTTTAAAATTTCAACTTCCTTTCACTCTACAGAATACCTTGATTTACGCTTCTCTCTACTTCCCTCCAATCAGGCAGGGATCTAAATTCAACTCCTTAACTTGAATCTTAAAGGTACGATTTGAGCTACAAATTCGGTATCGCCATTTTTACTGCTTTTCTTCAACTACAGGACAGGCAAGCCGAGACGCTACGTTGTTTTTGGCCATAAGGAATGGCGTTAAAAACGCCTAAACGAGGTTTTTGTCCAATGTGGACAAAAATAACAGAGGTAACAAAGGATGGGACCTTTTGGCGCGAAGAGGAGAACGAGAATATTCGTTCTTGCTTGAGTGAACGTTAAAATTGCACTAACTTATTCTTCTAGCGAGCTCCTGGAGGCAAGCTAAAAGTCGGCTGAGAGTGGGGATTGGCGCGAAAGTACGCGTGGGTTTCTTTCTTTCTTTGACATGTGCTGTTTGCTGAATACTGACGGAGACACGGATATATTAAATTGAAAACGCTTACACCCAATTGAAATGGCAAAATGACATTTAGCTTTATATGATGGAATCGACCATCCAGGGTTGGACTAAGGGGCATTAAAGAACTGACATATGCTGATTTAAATGTACAAATTTCTGTTTGCCTGGTGTTAAATAAATGTATTCGTGGATCAATCATGCCTCATTCATACTACATACATACAGGGTGTTATCACCAAACTATCCGGTGAAAAACGAAAGTTATACACGTGTTGGGGTGTTTCCCCAACATTAGCGTTAAGGGGAAGTAACCACTGTTTAGACCAAACACTTATTTCTGCAGATCATTCTTCAATGTAGTAGATGGACTTCTATAAATTTTGATTTCATCCGCATATAAGAGGATGTTAAAGGTGACAAGCGGTGGTAAATTGCTGGCATACAAGAGGAACAACAATGGTCCGAGCACGGAGCCTTGTGGTACTCCACTCGTAACAGCATACATTGGAGAGAGTTGACCATTTATACGCACACAGTACTCTCTGTCTGCCAGGAAGCTCCTTATCCAGGTCAAGAGATGCCCCCTCATGCCGAAGTGCTCAAGTTTACTCAGCAGTCTTTTGTGGGGTACTTTATCAAACGCCTTCTCGTAATCGAGGTATACAATATCAGTAGGTTCATTATCATCCAAACATGTTGACCAGTGATTCACTGCAGTCAGGAAGTTGGTTGTAACTGATCTTCTCGGTAGGAATCCGTGATGACCCGTATATAACTCAGTTTGCCAAACGCCGCCGACCAGGATTGCTGTATTCATCTCTGTATCTCCACTGTTTGGGTTTTCTCTTCCAAGTACAATTTTTTGACCCAGATATATGTATCCTGCACTTTCTCCAATTTCTGGTTTCCCACCTGGATTATGCCTTCCCCCATAAGCATTACTTTCGTTTTACTGATGTTCATCCTCAGTCCAATTTTTAGCGATTCTTCATTTAGTTCATTTATCATGTTCTCAAGTTCTGTAGGATCTTTTGCCATTATGACTATGTCATCTGCATAACGTAAGTGGCTCAAGTATTGGCCATTCACATTAATGCCACGTTCTCCAATTCTGTTTCTTAAACACGAGCCAGTGTGAACAATTTGGGTGATAGAGTGTCGCCCTGTCTAACTCCTCTTTTCAGTGGGACCTGATTGGTTTTCGTATTGAAGTAGTATGTTGCTGTTGCTTCGTTTGTAGTATCTTGTATTAGTTGTGAGTATCTACTATCGATCCTGAAATTTCGCAGTGTTTTTTGAACGGCCCAATGTCCAACCGTGTCGAAAGCCTTTTAATAGTCTATAAGGGCCAGATTCAAAGGGAAATGGTATTCATTGCATTCTCAATCATGGTAAGTTCTAAAACCTGCCTGATCCGTTGTCTAATACTCATCCAATTTTTGCGTTAGGCGTATAATAGTAATTAATTTTGTTAGTAATTTAAACAGGTGCGGTAGGGTTATGGGACGGTAATTCATCAGTTGAGTCTTATCTCCCTTTTTATGAAGAAGCATAACTTTAGCATTCCTCCAGGTATCCGGGATTTTACCTTGTTGGAGACATTCATTCATTAAGGTCGTTACAATTTTATTAGTTTACCTCCTCCTTCGATCATCATGTCGGTTGTAATATCATACTCTCCGGGTGCTTTGTTGCGTTTCATATTCTTTAGGGCTTTCATTACTTCTTCCTCAGTTACTTCCAGTAATTCTTCATATCCGACGTTCTTTACTTTCACGCTTTTCGTTTGATCATCGTTTTGATCCTGTACTTTAGATTCGTATAGGTCTGAGTGGTATTCCTCAACGATTTTCGGGATTCGATTCCAGTTCGTGGCACCAGTTAGGGAGAAAATTTGTTTGTTTTTCCCCAGATTTGGTCTTGAGCATCTCATGCCATTGTTTTTATCTATGGTTTCGTTTATTAGTTGGTCCTCCTTTTCTCTTTTATTATTCCTTAGTTGTTTTTTAATTAGTTTATTTATTTCCACATACTCTATTGTACCTTTTTTCTTTTCTTTATTCAGCTGCCTTCGTTTCTCCAGCAGTCACTTGGTATTTTCATCAATTTTCTTCTTTCTTATTAATTCCTGGATGCTGTCTTTTAGTGCTCTTTGTATTTTGTCATTCATTGTCATTGTTTGCTAGGCGTCGAAAAATAGTTCCAAATTGAAATATTAATATTATGAAGCACAATTAATATTCCGCTTATTATATTAAATAATTCTGTGAAGTCATTTTGATAGCATTATTGTTAAGAATCATATCAACAACTAAATTTGAAGCATTAATTAATTTTCCATAAAGTTTTGCAACTAATAATTTTGATAAAGAAATATCGAGTTCTATTCACTCACGACACTTTAAAAATATAATAACAAACAAGAAATAGTTAAAATAGGTAATACTTTTCTAAAATAATGTT
>MU184058.1:26534-47847 GCA_016904865.1 Pissodes strobi | reverse complement strand
TCAAACGGTTTCAAACCGTCCGGAGTTTGCGCATAACGATATAAGCGACGCTTATATCGTTATGCGCAAACTCCGGACGGTTTGAAACCGTTTGAAATCGCTGCTAGAACAAACCTATTTTAAACGCTCCCACTCTCTACTCTTTCAAGTAAATCCCAAAAGTCTTTAAGCAAATTCAAATCGTATATAGAAATGCTTCAAAAAAGATATTATTCACATCGAAAACTTTGCTTGACAAAAATAACCTTAAATCGGCATACATTAAAGTGTATTAGGAGAATTTCTGTACAAAAGTCGGTGCAGCCATAATATCACTAGATTTCTATGACCGTCTGTAGAGAAAAAAGAAAGTGAATGGCTATTGCAAATTTTTAATTTTTCCTGAACCACTTCACCATCAAAACACGTTTTCATTTAATTGGTGCAGACCGACTATTTTAATTTTGTAGAACAATTCCATAATCATACCCAAATTATTTGGCAAATAATTTGCCGATCCTTCGCATCTGGTGTGGGTTTATCTGTGACATTAACTCGTTCTTGATTAGTTTGTAGTGTTTGATATGGATTTCTAAAATGTGACTAATGATCGAGGCCCAAACCGCTTGTATTAATTTGAACTGTTCAAAACACAGACCTTTTAAATGTTTAAATCTAAAAGCTGTTTTAACAAACAAACTAAAATATATTTCATTATTATGTTATTTTTCACCCGTTCCTTACCTACCGATACGTCACTGGCGAGTCTGGGAACGAAAGATTACAAACGGAAAACGCTGAACATTGTTGTCAATATACCTTTCTCTCTCCCACTCATCAGTCATTTTCAATAACAGAAACAGATCACCTTTCCAGACATTGAGTCTATGTCTGTGGTTCAATACCTTTATTTTGCCACTTTAACACGGAACTTACCTACTAATATTATTTTTGCTGACGATCTACACCTCTTCAGCTCAGGAGCCCATGTAAGCGAAATATTTTCAAATGAACTTCTTTCGGCTATGGAATAACACACTAAAAAAGCGTCTGCCTGAAAATCCAGAAGCAATAGTAAATAAACTGTGTGTCTTAAAATAAACATATTCAATAAAACTGCAGTTATTTGAAGATTAAGACGCTTTGGTTAATAATGGTTAGTTTTTGAAGTTGATGCTTTTAACATCGCCTCGATTTGGTTAACTTTGGCTGGCATATGGCTTAGTCTATTCAAATTAAAGATATGTAGGACATACACAATTTTCAGTGGGTGATATCCTCGTGACCAAACGAAAGATACGTTGCTATTGGTCAGCTGACGATAAAACATCGTCGAGAATCCCGATGCCGCCGAAATCTTTGGCTTTTGGCTTGACATTTAGATTTAAATTGTGAAAATCTCTAAATTTTTATATGACCTTTAATGCGTTCATCTGTTCCTCCTAGAACGTTTAAGTCGAATAGACTACAGATTAGTTAATCCTAGTTTTGATTAGATGATTCTTGATTCTCTAATTTTACTCACAAATCGGTACGCCAACCTCCTCAACTTATCGAATTCTTCTTGGCCTGCTGTATCTGACAAAATTATAGTGTACGGCTCATAATTGATTGGAATTGTCATAGAGTATTCATCGAATCTAAAACCAGATATTATCATTTATAACAATAATTCTAGGCATTTATATATGAAATTTTTAGATGTCCAATCAACTGATGAAGGACATCTTTTTACAAAGATTCATTAATGGTTTGGCTCGTCTGGAACTTGGTCCTTTAACTCTGAACTCAAGACGTTCTTTTATCCTGAATATGGAAGAAGAAAAACCGATCATCTTTCTCTTCTGATGAAAGAAGGTCTTGAGTTCAAAATTAAAGGTCCAAATTCCGGAATTTGAATTTAATATGAGGATATTAATAATAAAGCAAAATTTCACATTGACAGACAAAAATTAACGAAGCAAAAAAGTGAATGACTGAGGAAATTAGGAATATGAGCGAAGAACACTTAAGTACCAAGACAATGATATATATTCAAATTCAAATTCATTTATTACTTTCAAATCTTATTACAGACATAGCAACGTCACTAATAAAAAGATAATTTAGCCTGAGAGGTTTCTAAGCCAAACTAAAACTAAAGTAAGTATTAAAAATTATATAAAGAATAAAAATACAAGATAAAATATAAGAATACACATTAAGACATTACAACATGTTAAAATTTGGATTAAAACTGTAGATGCACTTTCCCAATAGGTACCTGGTAGTGTCTCTTTTAAATTTGAGAAAGCTGGGCTCTCGCCTTAGAATAGGGGGTAAAGCGTAAAGGCTTTAATTGTTGCAAAGGAGGGCGCTGGTAAAAGGTTGAGTGGTGCAAGGGTATACTGAGCTCAGTCCCACCCCTGGTCACAACCGACATGGTTAGATGTTTTCCTAAAGGTGATCAGGCCTGTTTCTTCCGCATTTAGCTTTAATGCATGCGAATCACACCAACTCTGCATCTCTGAGACCACCCGAGAACATCCATTGGAGAGACCTCCAGCAGAGTCACCTGATAGCACAATGGAAGTATCATCTGCGAACTGGCAGACAAGTTCGAAAAAGAATTTCTCACTTAGGCCATTTACATATAAGACAAATAAAACTGGTCCCAAAATGCTTCCCTGTGGCACACCTTGTTCGATAAAGGATGCTGTCGAGTAATGAACCTCCCCATTTGCTGAAATGCATACACACTGTCTTCGAATATCTAGGTATGAAGCTATCAGTTTAAGGCAGTTTCGTCTAATCCCATATTTTTGGAGGATGAATAAAAGTAAGGAATGATTTATGGTGTCAAATGCCTTTGGCAGATCGAAAAAGAGACCTACTTTCTTATTTTTGTCGATATTTTCCACTATGTAGGATATCACTTTAAAAACAGCATGCTGGGTTGAGTGTTTGGGCCTAAAGCCAAACTGCTTTTTGGAAAGAATATTGTGTGAAAAAATTCATTAATCGGGTATAGAGGATTCTTTCGAAAAGTTTTGAGGTGGAAGGGAGTAAAGAGATAGGCCTATAATTTTTTGGATCTTGCTCATCTCCTTTTGTGTGTATTGGCACAACTTTTGCCTCTTTTAAACTGGATGGGAAGGTACCAGAGTCGAAGCAAGTGTTTATGATGGGAGCCAAAGGGGCTGCTATGTTGTGATTTGCATGTTTTAGAATTGCAATAGGGATTTCATCATTACCCCTAGAATATTTATTTGGTAGATTTTTTATGATGTGTAGCACCTCTTGGTGTTCTGTAGGAAATAAAAAGATTGTGGGAGTGTTACTTGTCCGATTACGGGATGTGGATGGATCAGGTATGGGGGCAGAGGAAGGGGTGTTAAATCTCTCTAGAAACATGCTTGCAATTTCCACAGGATCCCCCACTAATTCACCGTTCCCAGCCTTCAGAGCAATAGGTTTTTGAGATCTAGTTTTGTTTGTGTACTTGTTAAAAATACTCCAAGCAGTTTTTGTTTTATTTTTTGAACATATTATTTTGCTTTCATTTACAGATTTTTTTGTATAGAAATATGAAATTTCTATATTTTTTTCTTTCACTTTTATACTGATTGTATATAGCCTCATTGCGAGTTTCTTTGTACCATACATATAGCTCTTTTATGTAACTGGAATACTGTTTTATTTATGGGTTTACCCAGCTCTTTGCGTTGCGAGTTTGATATTTAACGGAAGGAAAGCTACGACTGAAGTAATAGTGAAAAATCCTATTGAAAGTGTCATATTTATTGTCCACCCCAATGAAATTGAAAACATCTAGCCAGGATTCTGTTTTTAACTCATTAATAAATGCATTCATATTGCCATGAGAAAATTTGCGTCTATTCCCGACAGATGCAGGTTTAGTGATACTTGCACTTAGTTTAAATTTGAAAGTTTATCCATAATGGTCTGAGATATCTGTCAAAAGGATCCTACCATCTGTCTCACCATGAGGAAGATTGCTGAAGACATTATCAAGCTGTGTCTCAGAGGTTCGTCCTGCCCTCGTAATACCTGTTATGTGTGACTCAAGACCATAAGTGATGAAAAGCTGATTCACCAGGGAGGCATCATTCCCAGCGGTTTGAAAGTTTATATTAAAATCTCCGCAAACTACCAGAAACCTATTAGGGTTATAGATGAAGTGCAGTAAATCTTCTAAAATTGACAAGTATCTAGATTTCCTGATGGTGACCATACAGATAAAATAATAAGTTTTATTTACAATCACATATTTGGAGACACAGAATTCACAGTGTTTTTCAATAGGCAAGACATTTACATTTACAGGATAAAATTTGTTATTCTCCGTTACAAGTATGGCAGTCCCTCCATCTCGGGACTCGGAGCGAGATGAAAAAGCAATTGGTATATATTTTAGAAGTGATAAAGATGCAATGTCATTACCTTGCATATATATAAACAGCCAATAGACCTAAAAGAAAAACTGAAAACAAGATAAAGACAAAATACTTGTTTAGAAACTGTGCAAGATTGAAATAACCGTGCACCCAGAGATATTGAAGTTGAAGATGCAGTTTATTCAATAAAGTTTACAAAACTGGCATTATACCAATAAAGGACTGATTAGTATCAACGCTTGTAGATCGCCTAAAGGTGATCATTAAACAATCACAAATAGTGCAAGTAGTGACAAATAGTCCTGAGAAGAATGATTAAAGAACGTGAAACTCATGCAGGGAAAGATCCATGGAAGGTATATTAGGTGTCAGATATCTTATAGTGATTCAAGCGATCGACTGCTTCAAAAATACTGTCACGGCTAGCAACCAGCCGAGTGTTTTTGTGCTACCCTATGGAACCAGCTTTGTCTCATCTACGTTCTTTCGTATGAGTCATCGCCGGACGAGAAAGAAAGAAAGCTACACAAGCTCGGCCTCTGAAAGGAAAAATTGCATTAATAGAAGAACGAGCATCATAAAACTTAAAATCGACACTGGAAGTGCTCACCCCATGAGGCAGCATCCTCGGAGGTTAGCAGTGACGAAGCAGCAAGAGGTTACCACATTAGTGGACAAAATGCTTGACGATGGAATTATTGAAGAGTCATCAAGCCCATGGTCGTCTCCTGTTGTCTTAGTCACCAAGAAGGATGTGACTACCAGATTCTGCGTGGACTATAGAAGGCTCAATGACGTCACCAAGAAGGACAGCTATCCACTTCCCAGAAATGATGACACGTTGACGACACTAGCAGGCTCTCATTGGTTTTCAACACTCGAATTAAAGAGCGGCTACTGGTAAGTAGGCATTCACGAACAAGATAAGGAAAGGACTGCCTTTTCTACCGGAAGCGGTTTATATCAGTTTAAAGTTATGCCCTTCGGACTATGCAATGCCCCCGCTACTTTTGAGCGTCTTATGGAAGTTGTTCTACGAGGTCTCACTTGAAAGACATGCCTGGTCTATCTTGATGATATAATGGTAATAGGAAAAACTTTCGCAGAGCACCTACAAAATATGTATGAAGTTTTTACTAGAATCAAGAATGCTCAGCTCTTACTGAATCCAAAGAAATGTTTTCTTTTCCAACAAAAAGTTGAATTTCTCGGGCATGTCGTGTCGTCAGAGGAATTCCAAAATGACCAACGAAAGATTACAGCAATCAAAGACTGGCCTCGTCTTCGCGACAAACACGAACTGCCGAGCTTCCCTGAATTATATAGAAGATTTGTAGAAGGATTTGCAAATATAACTGTACCTCGACATAAAGCTCACTGAAGAACGAGCAAATTATAACTGGGATCATAATTGTGATTTTGCGTTCAGGAAATTAAAAGCGACCCTATGTTCTAGTCCAATATTGGGATATTCGGAACAAAAGGGTAAATTTGTATTGGACACAGACGCAAGCAACACCAGCATCGGAGCGGTTTTATCGCAATTACAAGCAGGAGAAGAACGAGTTATCGAATACTACACTCGAACACTTTCAAAACCTGAACGTAACTACTGTGTAACCAGAAAAGAGCTTTTGGCAATAGTAGGGGACAGCGGGGCTGATTGGCGCGCGGGTAAGTTGGCGCACAGTCATTTTGGGATATTTCCCACCAATCTGGCAACGCCGCTCCTTTCATATAAATGATTTATCGGCAGCATACGACGCACACAAAGTTTGACTGTGATCGTGATCCCAGTAACCGCTGAGAAGATAAACAGGTCAGAACAAATTTTGATGCACAGAGTGAAATAAAACGTGTTCAGTTTTCGGTTCATTTAGCCAGGGTAAGCAAAAATAACTATATATTTACTGCTTTTGTAGAGACAAAGAATACTCTTGAATGATTTTTAGTGCATATGGACTCATTTTTCCGCTAAGTTTTTTGTATGAATTTTTAAAATCTTAAAACACAGCGCGGGGCCGATTGGCGCATAAAAAAGGAGGCAGGTTGGCGCATTGCGCCAACCTGCCCCGTTGGCCGGCTAAATGTATTATTGCTACAACAATAAAAAGTCTTAAAAACTCTATTAACTTTGATGATTATATTTATTAAATCTGAATGTATGCAAACAAAATATATGACATTGAAAGCAATAGCAAAGGTGAACATAAGAAAACACGAAATGAGAATTTAAGAATTAAAAAGCAGAAAATTATGAAGCAAGCAAGCCGAACGAAAAGTGGATAGAATACTCTTCCTGCAAAATGTGGACGCATGAAGAATGTGCTGCTCCTGAAAACATTTTCTATTACCGGTGCATTCATTGCGATTCAGACGATGATTTGTAGATACTGTTTTTAATTAAAATATATTTAAAATGCTATAGCTGAGTGCATTTTTATTTGAGCCAACCTACCCCTCATTGTGTGCCAACTTGACCCGTCTATGGGGCAGGTTGGCTCACTTGTAGTCTCATTAGTATTTATTTTTTTAAGCAAAATAGATGATCTTTTCAAAATGAGTTCTTGGCAAATTAGAAAGCCGACAAATCAGGCAAACAGCTAAATTTTGGAAATAGTTAATATCTTTAAAACCGGAGTTGCAAAAAAAAATAAATATAAAAACCGCGCCAACTAGCCCCGCTCTCCCCTACGGTCTGTTGAGAATTTCCATCAATATCTGTATGGACAAGAATTTCTAATAAGGACTGTTCATGCAGCACTTAAATGGCTTTTGGATATGAAACAGCCTAAAGGACAAGTAGCCAGGTGGCTTGAAATGTTACGATAATATAACTTTAAGGTTAAGCACAGGGCAGGGAGATTGCATAATAATGCAGATGCTTTATCCAGAAGACCATGCGAGGACAATTGTAGGCATTTTCAAAGAATAGATCAAAAAGAAGGAATTACCCCCATTAGGCAAATGAAGTTTGAGGCTGATCAGTAGTGGACCACAGAGCAACTTAAAAAGAATCAGCTTGAGGATAGTGAGATAGCACTATTGCTAAAAGCTAAAGAAGAACATCAACCAAGACCAAGCTGGGGAGATATTTCAACTATAGGATTTACTTTTAAAACTCTGTGGGCTGAGTGGGACTCCCTGGTAGTGGAAAATGGACTTCTTAAACGAGCCAGGGTTTGCGCCGATAAAAAAGTAGTGAAGACACAGTCAGTGGTACCAAGGAGGAAGATATCGGAAGTTCTGGAAGAAGTTCATAATGAAAAATCTGGTGCTCATGTCGGAGTGAACAAAACGATTGACAAGATTCGCGACCGATTTTACTGGGTAAACTACTGCCAAGATGTGAAATCGTGGTGTTGGCAGTGTTCAACCTGTGCTGCAAGTCAAGGGCCCAAAACAAGGTCTAGGGGGAAAATGAAACAGTATAATGTAGGCCTACCGTTTGAACGTATCGCCATTGACGTAGCTGGCCCTTTTTCCTAAACATATAATGGTAATAAGTACATTTTAGTGGCAATTGATTACTTCAGTAAATGGCCTGAAGTATTTGCGATCCCCAATCAAGAAGCTGATACCATAGCAGAGGTCCTCGTGAATAACCTATTCAGCAGATTTGGTGTTCCGTTAGAGCTGCACTCAGATCAAGGACGCAACTTCGAATTCAAGGTTTTTCAGAAAATCTGTGATTTCCTCAACTTCCATAAAACATGGTTGAGAGGTTTAACAAGACCATTGAAGAACATTTGTCAGAGGTTGTAGATGAACATCAGAAAGATTGGGATCAACACATACACTATTTTTGATGGCATATGGATCAGCAGTCCATGACACGGCAGGACTAACACCAGCCATGGTTTTATTTGGAAAAGAACTCCGTTCACCCTGTGACCTATTATTCGAAACGCCAGACCACCAGGGCATGGAAATTCAAGACTACGCGGACTCCCTTAAGGAAACGTTACTATACATCCATGAATTAGTCAGAGAAAACACGGAGAAAGCCAGTGACCGAATGAAGACACGATATGATTTCAAAGCTAATTCTATAGAATTTCAGATGAACGATAAAGTCTGGTTAAATTATCCGCAAAAAAAGATAGGAAAATCTCCCATGCTAACGCCAGTATGGGAAGGGCCCTATACAGTCATCAAAAGAATTAATGACGTAGTGTATAGAATTCAACGTAGCCTCAGAAGCAAACTGAAAGTTGTCCACCTTGACAGGCTCAAGGCATATCACGGACATGAAGTAGCTGAATGGGACGATCAGATTTAAGAGGGAGGTAATGTCACGGCTAGCAACCAGCCGAATGTTTTTGTGCTACCCTATAGAACTAGCCTTGTCGCATTTATGTTCTTTCGTATGAGTCATCGCTGGCCGAGAAAATTCGGAAGCTGTGGTAGGCATGCAGCCCTGGTCGAGAAAAATATAGAAAGGCCTCGCTTCGTCCGGAGTATTCGCGATATTTTTAAGACTGTATATAAATAGCGGATAGAGGCGAGTTGCAGTTAGTTAATCATTGAGTGTTGAATTGTAAAGAGCTATTAGTTGTAAAGTTATAAAAGTAGTTTAATTATACAGAGTGATAAAGAATAAAGAGAGTATTATTGTAAAATAGTAAAAGTTGTAATTTCGTTCAGAACCCATGGAAAAACGTAACAATACACATGGCAGTGATGATTGCCAATCTTCGAAGGAGGAGACTCCGAAGAAAAAATATTAATTTTAAATATACTGTACAGGGTGGCTCTAATTCGTGTCTATGTATAGGGAACTCGAAAACCGTAAGAGATACAGTGTCGGTCAAATTAAGGCAAAGTTGCGCAATTAGGTGCCTAACAACATGCCGTTTAGAAAGTTTTAAAATTCCGAGTATTTGCGGAGATATCCGGAAAAAACCGAAATTTTGTAAAATAGTTTTATTTTTTTCCTGGGCTTATTTAAAAACGGATTTCAAATCTAATTGCACTTTTGCATTGCCACTTTTTCCGCTCTATCCAATGATGATATCCAGTTTGAAATCCGACGTTTCGTCTTCAAGGGATCAACATCAACTTTAATTTTTTTTATCGTTTTTCAGATGGTATTGGCGTTATTAATTTGAGTATGTTTTTTCATTTATTTTTTTTTAATTTAATTTTTATTATTTTTATTTTATATATTTTGCTTTGGCGTGATTTTAAATAATTTAAGGTAGGTACTTTTGAAATTTTCATATTCTATAAAAATATTTTATTTGTTTTATCTTTGCAGTAAGCAACTTGTTTGAGTAATAGTTCATGGCCATATTCTCGTAAGAAATAATTTTACTATTTTTTATTTTTAATACGCTCCAATTTTCCACTTAATACAAAAAACAAAATAAAATATTTTTATAGAATATAAAAATTTCAAAAGTACCTACCTTAAATTATTTAAAATTACGCCAAAGCAAAATATATAATTACAAAAATGATAACAAAAATTAAAAAAAAAAATTAATAAATAAAAAAAAAATAAAAACACATAGTCATATTAATAACGCCAATACCATCTGAAAAACGATAAAAAAAATTAAAGTTCGTATTTAAAAAAAGAAAGTTGATGATGATCCCTTGAAGACGAAACGTCGGATTTCAAACTGGATACCATCATTAGATAGAGCGGAAAAAGTGGCAATGCAAAAGTGCAATTCAATTTGAAATCCGTTTTTAAATAAGCCCAGGAAAAAAATAAAACGAATTTTCAAAATTTCGGTTTTTTCCGGATATCTCCGGAAGTACTCGGAATTTTAAAACTTTCTAAACGGCATATTGTTAGGCACTTAAATGCGCAATTTTGCCTTAATTTAACCGACACTGTATCTCTTACGGTTTTCGAGTTCCCCATACATAGACACGAATTCGAGCCACCCTGTACATATGTTGGAAGATTAAGTCTAGACAGTACCTGGTACTTCCATTCTAAACTAACAAAAAATATACTTACATCGTAGGTATATATCTATCATCGAATTTTTTATCTTTATATACAATAAGGAGACATGTTTTCCCAGTGTCACCGTCACCTACTACCGTGATCCTTATCATCCGGCTGGCAGCAGTTGCATTTTTATTGCGGCCTTTATTTACTTGTTTCGACATCTTTTACATCGTTAACATCGATCAGCTGTGTCTGAAATAAATGGAAATCGACTGCCAGATTATTCAATGATAATTTTTCAAATTATAACCAGTTGGACCACAATATCTGGGCATTTTTCCGCCCAACTCAAGAGGAGTTTTAAGTTCAAATTATATATACGATTGTCGATCGCTTCATAATAAATTCATTTAATTGCCTCCCTTTTTGCAATTCGAAAAAGTGCGATGGACATTATTTCTAGTTCATAAAAGCACAAAATGAAAGCTATGGGCTGAAAATATGGAAATCAAATAATGACGTCCCTCTTTATTAATGGAGCTCTCTTACGGATCAATATATTTAGAGCGTTTTCTCTTGTTCAGCAGGATAGGTTCAGCTGGTTAACCAGTCAGATAATTTTTTCATACCAAATTTCCTAATTGGACATTGTTGAATCATTTAATGGCCTCCGCATTTTCAGGGCATTACTCCATTCAATTTTTTCATTTGGTGATTATTTAAAGCAGAGGGGATGCTCATAACCAAATCAAATATGAGTAGTTGCCCATTTTTTTTCAATATTGAAACAATACACACTAATTTTAAAACGCCAAGAGGACCTGGTTCCTAAGAGGGGCTAGGCGCTTATTTTAAAACGTGTGGAAATTCGAAAAACCTAGTTTAAGTATTAATGGTAGTAATGTTATAAAAATAAATTAAGTAAGTGGTTAAATACATAAACCAAAGATTAATCGTAAAAAAATTATTGTTAGCTCTTATATTTAAAAATAAAAATTACATACATGTCTAATAACATATATTTAAAAATACGTCAGATCTTGATACCATTACGCCTTGTGTCATTCCTACTGAGATAATAATCTTGTAATTTTTAAAAATAATTGTCAACTTCACTATACCACGTAAAAGCTTTGTGTAGTAGAAAAGTACTAAACTCGAAAAGAATCTTATACCTACCTAACTCATTGTCAAATTGAAACCTTTATGTACTTACTTCATTAGATAAATTGTCTATAAACACTATTTACACGTATTTCAAACACAATTTAGATACAATTTCTTTAGAGGTAAAAGTAAATTACAAAATATTTAATCGCTTAGTTGCTTGCCAGGAGCGGTTATCTTTTTCCTGATAAGATAACTATAGTCATCAAAGTCGATAGGAAATGATCATCTCAGGTTTCATTACAATATCTACGTAACGCCTATCATAAATCACCCAAATAATGTTGATAAGAGTTTTTATCAAATGTTTCTCCAAGGAAAAACGTGTAAGAGGCTCGGAAAATTTGATGGATAAGAAAATAATGTAGAAAAATATATTTGCGCCGCCAATAATGTCGAATAAGATGAAAACAAAAAGTGGCTTTCGGCCTGTGCTGATAAGAATTTGGATAGATAAAATTTCAGGATTAAGTAAACGTTTAATTAATAGTTTACGTAATATTACTGTAAGTCTATTTTATTTTTTTAAAAGCTTAGAAATATTTAAAACATTTGAGATCGAGAATACAAATCCAGTCGACAATTTTATAATTTAATTATTTAAATAAATAAACATTTTATCAAACATCAGATTTAATTTCACAATAAAACCTAAATTGCAATTATTTACAAGGAAGCAATTACATATTTAAATCACCCAAAACCCAAATTAACCCAGTATACGATACTTCACACAGGATTAATATTAATTTATTTAAGCAGGTCAGAAGTGGGACGAAAAACAAAGCAGTTGTTAGCAAGTGTAACTTATAGGTTGGTCAAATTCAGATGAATTTTCAGTGTATACACTATACAAGGGCACGAAAAATGGCCAAAACAATGAGACTGCAGTGAGTGGACCTCGCCCTGTTCATGCTCTAAATGTCTTCCATCTAAATATCAGATCATTAGGGAACAAAATAGAAGAGCTAGAAGCATTTCTCGCTGAGAAAGAAAATAGTACGAACTATAGTGGGGTATGCTTGACCTAACCCATTTAAGAAGGGGAGAGGTAGACTTAATGAAGATCGAGAACTTTGAGGTCTCATCATATATTGCAAGAAGCCAAATGGAGCATGGAGCTGCCTTGATACTGATCAGGTGAGGGATAAATGGTGAAAGCATAACATCCATAGTATATATGTCACTGGAATATCATTGCCAACTAGCAGCTGTAGAACTAAAACTTTTTAAAACAATAATTTTAAGTGTATATAGGACTCCTGATGGTGATTTTAATCTGTTTATGAGTACTATTTTAAGTGTATTCAAGTATTTGTTTGCACATAGAAGTAGTTACAAGTTTTTGATTCTGAACGGAGATTTCAATATTTTATTGATCTGCTTAGTGAATTCGATATGCATCAACTTATATTTGAAAAACACAAATAGTGTTAATTGTATTGATAACATTTTTATTAATTTTGGAAGCATTCTGAACTACAGCACCAGTGTGTATGACTCTTTCCTGTCAGACCATCTTGCTGTGGACATTTTGATTGGCGTGAGTGAGGGTGGTTCAGGTTGGGTATGCAATGAACACCGTCCGATTGCAAAAGAGGGTTTGAATAGAATGCTTGAGCGTATGGAGCGGCAGGATTGGGGTTTTGTGGCTGCATTGGGGGATGACGATGTAGGTATTCCTTTCAATAGTTTCTTATCCGTTATTCTGAAGGCCATGAAGGATTGTTTTCCTGTTAAGCAAAGAAGAGGTCAAGGACAAAAAACAAAAATACAGTGGTTTAATGGGGATATCAAAAATATGAGAGAATTTAAATTTCTTAGTAAATCTACATAAAAATTGACCCTCAATAGAACTCAAACAAATAGTAATAGATTGTAAAAAGGAATAAGAAAGAAAATAAGACAGGCAAAAAAAACTGCCTACACAAACTACGTCATGTCGCCTTCAAGTGTGGTCAGGACTTCATGGGAGCTTGTTAACCTGTTCAGGGGTGTTACCAGAAATGCAGAGGGTGAGCAGAATCTTAGGGCTGATGATTTTAATACATTTTTTGCTGGCATCGTGGACGAGTCTCTAACTCAGATTCCAGAGAGTCATCTGGAGCCAGAGGACTATCTACAAACACCAAATATCAACACACCCACTTTTGCTTTTAGAGAAGTTACTTTCATAGATGTAAGAGATGCTACGCATAGATTCCTTAAAAATAAACATAGTAGGGATATGTATGTTCCCCTCTTGAAGTCAATTAGGAATGTCTTGCTGATTCCTACTTTGACAAACTTGCTCAACCTGAGTATTAAAAGCAGTAGGTACGTTTCCTTCGTGCCTTAAGAATGCTAAAGTGGTACCGATATATAAAAGGGAGACAGGTCTAACCCTAATAATTGCCGTCCCATATCTTTGGTATCTTGTCAGAGCTACATTCTGTGAACTCTCGAAGGCCTTCGACTGCGTGTCCCATGGGATTCTGCTGCAAACGTTGTCTCACTATGGTCTTGGGGAATGTGAACTTGCTACGTGCATATTTTGGGGGCAGGCGACAGAAAACTTTTGATGTGTAAACATCTTGCGCGGCGGCATGAGGGTAAATCTCGGCAAATGGGACGGAAACGTGCATGCGGATGGGGACGGAAATGTGTAAACGGCTGTACATTGTAACCATGCGCAGTGATTTTACGAGGGCTGCTCAAATATTTGTGCATGCCGATATAGGATATGTTTACACATCAGTATCTCGAGTACTAGCAGATTCGCTCATTTAGCTTGAGCATGGTGTGCCACAGGCTCCGTACTGGGTCCATTGCTCTTCCTTTTATATACATATATCAATGATATATATAATGCATCTCCAGGTTCAAAGATTCTGTTGTTTGCTGATGACACATCACTGATTGGGAGAGATGAAAATCAGGACAGACTGAGAGAGAATGTATGGACTCGAAGTTGGACGATCTAAAGTGTTGGTTTCATGCAAACAAACTATTCATAAATGAATCGAAGACCATGAGTGTGACCTTGGGACTGCGTAGCATTGGGGGAGGGGGGAAAATCCTGAGGGGGTGAGGTTCCTGGGAGTTTACTTGGATCCTAAGTTAACTCTTGAGTTCCATGTGGACCAAATGGATCAGCGCCTTACTAAAGGTAGATTTCTTTTAAGAAATTTGGCTCAGGTACTTCCGGGGGGCTCACTGCTTCAGGCATATATCATGGAATTTTTCAGTCCACAGCGGTTTATGCCATCTTGACCTGGGGACACTCCGCCCACCTGAAACGTGTTTGCGCATTGCAGAGGAGTGCCGTACCTACGCATTGTTGCTGGGTCGAAATATAGAGATGATGTTAGGCAGAGTGTTGTTAATCTGAGAATCATGACTGTACCATGTAAATATATATTTGAAAATCTAATGTACTGTCACAAAAATCGTGAGTATGACTCACGATTTTTGTGACAGTACATTAGGCTTACGGATTTAGAAGAGGCACAGGCACAAGGCAAGCCATGTTGAGTTTAACCCTTATGGCGAAAAGATTCTTGGAAATAAAGAGAAAGCTATTCGTCTGCTTTGTGGACTACAAAAAGGCCTTTGACCGCATTCAACACGAGAAGTTAATACATATTTTGCAGGACATAGGACTAGACAGCCACGACATAATGATAATCCGCAACATGTACTGGAATCACCAGGGATGCATTCGAACAACAAATGGCAATACATCTGATATAAATATCGAAAGGGAGTTCGCCGCCAAGGTTGCCTTCTATCTCCTTTATTATTCATAGCATATGCGGAGTATATAGTTAAACAATCGTTAGAAGACCGACCAGAAGGAGCAAAAATAAACGGTATCGTGATCAACAACATAAGGTACGCAGACGACACTGTAGTCATGGGAGAATCCGAAGAACAACTGCAGGCATTGATGAACACTCTAACGGATGAAAGTTTGAGAATGGGATTAGAGGTGAATGCGGCAAAGACTAAGACCATGGTTTTAGATCGAAACTCACAAGAACAACATGTAAACATCGTAATCAACGGCGTCACCCTCCAGAATGTTCACAGCTACGAATACCTGGAGAGGGAAATAAACCATCCGCTGAACCATGCTAAGGAGATTAAAAGAAGAATAGAAATAGACGGAGCAGGCTTTCTGAAAATGCGAAATATACTGTGTAATCCAGGTTTATTCCTCGAGGTGAGACTAAGAACAGTAAAGTGCTATGTGTGGTCGGCTGTGAGAAATGGACGGTGAAGCAGGAAGGAAATGTGGATATACAGCCGTATGCTCCGTATAGCCTGGACCACCAGAACCGCAAATGCAGAAGTGCAACTAGAATGAATACCCGCCCTCAGTTAACAAGTATCATGAAGATAAGAAAAATAGCCTACCTGAGACATCTAATGCGGCACGAGGAGTATGAATAAGTCCAAGTAATACTGGAAGGAAAAATTGAAGGTAACCGAGGCAAAGGGAGAAAGAAAAAGTCCTGGCTAAGAAACATAACTGAACAAACATGGATGGTAATACCCTGATCCATCGAGCCCAACATAGTGTAATGAACGCAGATTTACCCTATTCCTTTACTTATTGTGTATTCGGCCTTTTCTTCACCTCCTGTTCATTATCTGTAACCGGGTTCGCAGTACCAGTGTGTTGACACCCTATTTCGTCGTATACACTTGGGCAGTGTTACACTGGTATTATTATTTAGTCGCTGTGAATTTTTTCCAGTGTATCAACTTTCCTAGAATATTATATTTTATCTGAGAGCATGATAGGTAAAACGAGCCAGTCAAACAATTATTCATTAATAAAAGAAATTCAATTAGCAATCTTCTTTCCGCAGTAAATTACTAAATAAAATTACAGAGTACGCTAGCACTAATTATTTTAATGGGATACTCATTTGGTTATCGAATACATACAGTAATAAATGTTTCCAAATATACAGGCACTCTACGCCTTATGATTTAAAACTAAACTTACTATCTAACGCTACAACTGAATTGTTTTACTGAAATACTCGTGAAATTCTCGCGGACATACGACAATAAATGTTTCCAAATATACAAGCACTCTACACATTATGATTTGAAACTAAACTTACTGTCTAACGCTTAATGTTAACCCGGAACCTGCCATCGTAGCCTCCATTGCTTCTGTTTGGCCACCTTCTCCCTCGACAAATGACGAATTTCAACAACGTTTCTTTACATTACTTTTCGAACCGACGACATGAATTTACTTAATTACTTAGTTATTTCCACGAGCCTCTACACTGTGAGACAATAATTTCCATTTGGCCACAACAAAGACCATAATACAGACTAGAAAATTAAGGTTTTAAAATTTATAATTGGCCATTACGACCAACAGCAAATGGAGTTTCAGTTAAGACTAATTTTTCTCCGATAATTTCACGCTTTTATAGCAGCTTTTTGACGCGCTTGTTCCCCAGAAAAATCCGGAATCGGTACACCTGCAAGAAATTCACGTGCGAGGAAATGCAAATACCCCAATTTTCGACGAAAACAACTATTTGAATTGTAACTAGTTTTTACATTCCAAACTCCCAAGAGTTCGAAATTTTTCATGCCACGGAATTTTAGCTCACACATGTGTTTCCCAGCGGTTACTTGAACCTTTTAAGGTCATGACTTTTTTGTCTTTCGTTTTAATTCGCTGGAACTGGAAATTAGAACCAGCCCTGACCAATGGCTTTTCTTTTTGGAACAAAGTTTGGGGGATCTGCGTAAGAATGTTTGACCCCAGATGATCGTTTTTCTAGTTAGTTCATCTAGTGTCGCGGTCTACTGCAGTCGAAAACAAAAGCATAAGTCAACTCCGATTTAAATTGGTTCTCGAATCTTGTGAAGTTATACACCATGCCGTTTATTGAAATATATTCCAATGGTAAGTGAATATTATTTTTTATTGAACGGGTTTAAGTGCTTTTGGCTTACGCTTCGTTTAGGTAAAATGATTAACCCTTTGTCGCGGTTCTGGCATTACTTCGTGAAAGTTAAACTTCAATTTGTTTATAATTTTTGTTAATTAAACTAAACTTATTATTTTATTTGAACGTTTTCTATTTTCTACCTGGTTTTTTTCGAGACTTCATTTAATTTTTGGACAATTAAAATTAAATTAATTTTTTTTTATTTAAACAAATTGTTGAAACAATTCTTAAAATAAATTAGGTGCCAGCACTGAGCGTCACATTAGCCCATTTCTACCCATAATCATTGCACCACCATTGTTAATATGCGTTGTAAAGCAAGAGAGCAGTGTATATTTCTCAATTCTTAAAAATTGGATTTCATCATAGTTAAGATGATGTTCATTGAAGCACAATATGTCGTACTCGATACTGTACATCCTAAGACACTTCAAACTCTTCTATCTTGTTTCGAAGAGAATGTATATTCAGATGGAAAACGGTAGATCTTATATCAGTTGACATATTGGCTGTAGTTTACCTGAGGATGCCGGCTGAGGTTTATAAAATGGTTCACCACAGTACCTCTTGATCATCAATTATTCCTAATCGAAATGAGTTTTTTATATTATCATTCTTTGTGCGCAGTTTAACACAAAAATGCTCTTAATATTCATGTGGGTTTTACGTAATTGGTTACTGTTTCTGGTGTTGTACCTGAGACAAATCCAGTCACAAAGATCCAAGACTTACTTTGGACCACTTTCAAGTCCTTCGCAACATCCTAAAATTATTAAACAGTGCCCAAAAAACTTGGAACCCAGTCCAAAAAACTACAAAATCCAATAACTGAAATATCATACTAGTACACCAATGCCAACTCACTAATAAATAAAATGCCCGAACTACAAATACAGGTTCAAAATATAAAGCCAACTATTATTTGCACAACTGAAACATGGTTTAGCAACTTGATACCTGATTCACTTGTGAAATTGGCACACTATGACAATGCAAGAAAACGCGCATCTTGTAGTGCCTTTACTGAAAACCAGAAACCAGAAGACAATAATATTGGGAGATTTTAATTATCCAGAGATTTCATGGACAAGTTTACTAATAATGGGATATAGTATGGCTGCACAAGAATTTCTAGAGGGTTTTTTAAAGAATGGAACAGCAAGCAAATAATTACTACTAATACTAGGTATCGAAACGCATATGCATCACTTCTAGACTTAATCTTGATTTCAGATCACAAATCGGTCTCGGAAATCACAGTAGCACCTCACCTAGGACTCAGCGATCATGTCGTTTTAACCATAAAAGTATCGAAAAAAGACACAAGAAAGATAAAAAAAAGAAATTTCTGGAAAGCAGATTATACCAGAGTCAGTGAGAGTGTTCAGAGACCCTTGCGGACGCAGTCATTAACACCAGATCTTAACCAACATAACAGTGGACCACATTGAACAGGTAATCCATTATTCTGTAGAAGAGTGTATACCTTTTTAAACCCAACGGATCAATCATCATCAACTGGTACTTAAAGATGCACACACACGCCGGGTAGTTCTTGACTCTCAACAGACAGTCGACTTATTTGCAGAACAATTCCAGGACGTTTATACTCACGAAAATAAGACCAATCTACCCACAATGCAGCAGATGACAAGAACAGTTTCCTCACTAGAAAGAATTGAAATTACAACAGAAACAGTACTTGAGGCTATCTCGACACTTAAGAAAGACAGGAGTCCAAGGCCAGACAACATCTCAGCTCTATTGCTGATCAAATGCAAAGAAGTACTGGCGCCATACTTAGCGGTAACTCTGCAGCATCTCTTGGATGAGTCCAGGATTCCGGAGAAATGGCCATCAGCAATAGTTATACTACTGTTTAAGAAGGGTGACAAGTACGAACCATTAAATTATAGACCAATTAGTCTAACATGTTACATGTGCAAAATACTGAAAAAAATCATTAAAAGTTAGATGGTTGGAATGTGGTGTTATTCCAAGAGAGCAGCATGGTTTTCTGCCACAAAGATCAACAACATCGAATTTGATTATGTGTATTGATGGTTGGACAAAGGAACTAGATGAAGTGCGTCCTGTGGATATCTTATATTTGGACTACCAGAAAGCCTTCGACAAAGTTCCGATAGAAAAACTCCTTCTGAAGTTGGGACATAAGGGGAAATATCTTGTTCTGAATAGAAATATTTAAAAAAAATAGAACTTATCAAGTGCGGGTAAATGGTTGTTTATCAAAATCAATGCAGGGGTATAGTGGAGTAGTGCAAGGGTCTGTACTAGGGATGGCGCCTGCTTTTTATCACATATATCAGTGACTTGCAACCCCAAATTAGAACAAATATAAGCCTATTTGCAGATGACACAAAGATATTCAGTAATCCCAATATCCAGTTTAACGAATTTTTTCGGGATATCCAGGATCTAGAGGAGTGGACTGACCGGTGGCAGCTAAGTTTAAATGAAGACAAATGTACCATTCTTCACTTGGGAAATAATAATCCGCGCCACAAATACCATCTCAACGGGAAGCAGCTTAGATCAGTATCTGACCAAAAAGATCTTGGTGTGATTATCTCTAGCAACCTCAAATGGGAGATACACGTTTCCAGTATAGTCAAAAAGACGAATTCATTGATATATCTTTGGCAGAGGGTTTTTTTCACGAGAACACCACAATTCATAAAAAAGCTCTATACAACATTTATAAGACCTAAATTGGAGTATGCGCACAGCGTGTGGAATCCATACTATGTTAAGGACATCGAACAATTAGAGAAGGTTAACAAAAAGGGTAACAAAAATACCAACTAAACTGACACATTTGCCACATAAAGAACGCTTACAATCCCTTAATCTCACAACACTGAAATGGCGGAGAGAGAGGGACGACTTGATCGCAACCTATAAGATGCTTAATGGTCACTATTCGGCGGACATTAACATTGGATCGCTCTTTACACTCAACACTAATGCCAACCTTAGAGGACACACACTAAAACTGAAAAAATAAAAGAACTCAACTCTAACACATAAGAACTTTCTGTGTAATCGTGTGGTGTATAGGTGGAACTCTCTTCCTGAGGAAGCTGTCACAGCATCAAATAAAAATACCTACCATCAAAAATCGGTTAGACAGTAACATAAAGACAGGCAGTGAGGGGTTCGTACATTACCTATAAATCCAAATTCACGTGAATGGTGTTGATCTTGGTATTAATGATATATAGGTAATAGTTATTTGTTTTACTAGGCAGCAAAGTAGTAGATTGACTGCCGCGGCTGATAGTTCATAGCCGAGCGTAGCGAGGCTAGGAATTCAGCTAAGGCAGTCAATCTACTTTGCGGCCGAGTTGAACATATAATTTTTCTCCGATTGTTTATAATGATATATGTATATTGTATATTTGCAAATTATTACAATTCCTACAATCTTTTTATTTTTCCTGTAGTGATAAATTAAGACAAAATTTGATAGAAATCGCAATTGTTGGAACGGTTCGTTGCTACGGAAATGTATATGTCCATAATAATTATAGTTTGACAACTTATGTCAAACGTTTTATTCCCATGGAGACTAATCACTTTGCTGCCTAGGCAGCAAAGTACTTTCTTTGCTGCCTGGACAGGAAAAGTAAGACTTTGCTGATTGATATGTGTCTGCAAAATTAATATTTGCTGTCAATCGGAGAAAAACATATTTACTGCAGGGGAGACTGATTCTAATGAGCCCGGGGGTGCTTGACTCAGGGAGTGACGTTCAACATCAGGAAAAACTAAAATATCTACATAGCAGTAGATTTATCGGACTTCCCCTCTATACTGATGATGATAATAATAATAATAATAATAATAATAATAATAATAATAATAATAAT
>MU184058.1:0-25181 GCA_016904865.1 Pissodes strobi | reverse complement strand
TAATAATAATAATAATAATAATAATAATAATAATAATAATAATAATACTCCTGCGCTGCGATGTCTCTGGATCCTCTGATAGGATGGGGCCTTTGATGCCGTAGCCAATGCTTTGCCACATTTCTTGTCCCATTCCTATGAACTGGTTCCATTCATCTCCATTTAGTCCTATCAGTGGTGGGACTCTGCTTTGTTCACGTTTATCAGCCGAGTCCCCGGGTGATATTTCATCGGACGAGGGAAGTTTTTGTTTATGTCTGTCCGTCCCACCATTTTCTTCTGAAGGAGTGACGATCAATCCATCGACTCCATTATCGATTCCATCGAAGGTCCGGTCCAACGTTGTCAGGTCGGTAATCCGCTTTAGACTTTCTTCTTTCAACAGCCCTTCGCAGTCCACTCCTGAATATAGGCCTCCCCTGCCAGTTTCCATGCTTTTTTGTCTTGTGCTATCTGGTGCCAAGCTCTACCCACCCTCTCTTTGATATCATCTAGCCAACGTTTTTGCGGTCTACCAACACTTCTTTTGTGCAGTCGTGGTCTCCATTGTATTATGCGTTTTGTCCACTTTGATTCATTCTGACGGGCGACATGTCCAGCTCAGCTCCATTTTAACTGGGCTATACGGGTTATGATATCCTCGACTTTAGTTCTTTGTCTAATTTCTGTGTTTGTAATATGGTCCCTAAGACTTAGTCCTAACATAATTCGTTCGATGGCCCTTTGCGTTGTTCTAAGTGTATTAGCTGATATGAAGGTAAGCGTAGTTGTTTCCATTCCGTAAGTCATAACGGGAAGTATACAGGTATTGAACACTTTTATTTTCAAGTTAATTGGGATATTTTTATCCTTTAGTATATGTGACAGTTTACCTGTAGCTGCCCCTGTTTGTCGGACTCGTCTGTTAATTTCGGCGGTTTGATTTTCCTCACCCAATTTAACAATATGTCCCAGGTACATGTAATTTTTAACTTTTTCTATGACCTGATTGCCGAGGCGCATAACAATATTATCAACTGCATCATGATTTTTGTTTTACTTAGGTTCATGGTTAGCCCTATTTTTTTCTGATGCCATTTTCAGCTTTTCCAACATTTCCTGTAATTCACCGACATCCTGACTAATAAGCACAACATCATCCGCAAAGCGAAGATGGTTTAGATATTTCCCGTCCCCCCCGATATTGCCCTTTTTATCCCATTCCAGTGTCTTGAAAACGTCTTCCAACTCCAATGCAAGAGTGAACAACTTTGGAGAGATGGTGTCACCCTGCCTAACTCCCCTTTTTATTGGAAATCTATTAGTTTCTATATCTTCTGCTATTTTCATTATTGACGTTGCGTTGTTATATATATTTTTCAATAGATCTTTATATCTCGAGACAACTCTTGCATTGTTTAAGGTTTAAGGCTTCGAAGATAGCCCACAGTTCTACGGAATCGAACGCCTTATTATAGTCAACCAAAGCAATGTGTAGTGGTTCGTTGTATTCGTTGCATTTTTCTACTAATGATCGGATTGACTGAACTGAATATGTTCAATTGTACTAAAAGCCTTTACGGAATACACATAGTACATTTTCATTTTTCGACGTATTCATACATTTCGGATTTGCTACTTCGGCCCAAGTAACGGCAGTTCTTGATGACCTTGACAATGACATCGGCGCACGTATAGGCAATGGCGCTGTTACCTCCGGAAGCGATATCTCAGATACTAGTGCACTTGTGAATGCATGCAGTTTAGAGACCTGCAAGTGGCAGGTATATGGCCCTTCGCTCGCTCCGGGGCTCTGCAAAAGGAAACTAACCAAGTGCAAGCAAAAATTGTCTACTTAAAAAAAAAACCAAAACCAACGGGATTTGAACCCGGGTCCCGAAGTGAAGGCTAACCATGCAGACCCCCTAGACCATCTGCTGACTTACAAACAACTGGTTGCATCGCAAGGACATGGCCCACCTCATGTAGCTAGCCAATCACGCGCCTCTCATTTACAAGTGCACTAGTATCTGAAATCGCGCTATCGGCGTCCATGCCCTGGAATCAGGAATGCGTTCTTGAAATTTGAAATTCTTGAGAGGCATTCATTTTGATGCACATTTCACATTTTTCCAATAAAACCAATGCACTATTAATTCGGAATGCACTGTTTGTCCTCTTCCTCTAGAAGTTCCTTGTTCTGCTCCAGGAGGGCATTTTTGTGTTTTAACACAATAATCTCTTTCAAGGTAAATCCAAAGGGATTTTCTGTTTATACACGTGCAGGAAAAATTAGTGGAACATTTCACAGTTAAATTGCGAGATTCTTCTATTTCTTTCGCAACCATTCCGACATTATGATTCGATAAACAATAATGGCGATTAATCGGTGGTGGCCACTTCTGTTTAATTTGTATGCACTACAAACTCACAATAAAATTCAAATTTCATACTTCTCAATAATTTATTAAAAAATATTAGCTTATCCTATCGTCACTAACCCAAAACTAAGGAGGAGGGAAGAACTGTCTGTGTGGATTGTGTCCTTGTGCTGGCGGAGGCAATCCGTTGGAGAAGAATGGCGGAGGTCCACTCGGCGGGGGAACTACCGACGTAAATGGAGGTGGATGATTCACGTAAGACGTAAAAACACTAGGAGGCGGCGCGGATATGTGAGGCGGAGCACCAGGTGGTGGACCAGCTAAATGCGGTGGTGTATTTACGGGCGGCGCAGCAGAAAACGCACCTGGCGCATATGACGCTAATGGCGGAGGAGCGTGCGTAAACGTCTGATACGGGAATTGGGGCACATCGGATGGCGGTGGAATTCTAGTATTTACAGTTTGAGGAACGGATTCGGGTGACACTTGTACTTTTTCACTACCGTTAGATTGACGGCTCGTTGTCTGACTTGGCGGAGACGATGGTTTGGCACTAGAAGCCGGTGGTGGGCTCTGCGATGGAGATTTAGCTGCTGGTTGAGAATAGAGGTCCAAAACCTGTAAAGAAACACGTCAATAGTATTACCTAATAATACTATTAATAGATAGGCCATCAGATGAAACATGATCATACTACTACTCACTTGATGACAAATATCTTCCAGCAAGTCCATCGTAACATCCTCAACAAACATATCCCACCATCGTAAATGCTTTGAGTTGCGTCCCACCCAGTCGACAACTTCAAATTTGCTAAGTTTTCCTGCTAGGTACATCAATGCTACTGCAATAATTTCAGGTTCCCATTGCAGGGAAAGTGTTGTACAAAGACTATCATTTACAAAGGTCCATGCCATCTGCACCATCTTCTGGAGTTTGGCCTTATCCCCTTTGAGACATTTTGCATACTTTAAGAGGTACTGATATGGATGCTCAACTTGTAAATCAAATTTAATAGTTTGGAGTAAAATTCGTTCTAACGTCATTACCTAAAATTAGAAAGTGTATTTACTTATTTATTTATTTATTCCATCCCAAGATTGATTTTTATTAAAGTATGTCACATAACCTGAGCAGCAATGCTGAAAGTGCTCCTGACTGGTGATTGGTATGTATATGTTAGTTGTATAAGTATTAAAAATTACACATACAATAAAGAGGAGAATTTTATTACAGGTTATTTCTAGGAAAATCTAAATAGAATGTTTTTCTCCAACTAATGACCTTAAAGTATTTAACCGTGCAAGCCTTATCATTGCAAAATGGCATGGTGCAAAGAAAGTTCTCTGGGCCAAACAAGAAAAATACATTATTGACAAGTTTGTTATATATGAATAAATAAATACTAAATGAACCAAAAGCTTACCTCCTCCTTTGGATCAGTTCCAAATGTAGTAAACTTCTGATCGGTAAGTAAATTTCTAGCAATCTTGATAATGTCCTTGCATTTTTTTGGAGTCTCTTCGACTTTTCCAGCCAAAAACAAGCAACAACAAGCGGTAACAAACCTTGGAAATTGTTGAAATGAATGGAACATATAAAACCTATGAAAGTACACTACTCCAGTTGCAGTTGTATTGTAGCCTAAGTCCATTTTCATGCCTGTGTCTATAATAAATCTAGCACCTAGAAAAAATATTTATATATGTATTGTTGACATCAGGCATATACAATACAATTGTTTCAATAATTAAAAATCAAAAATTAAAGAATATTTTACCAAGTAACCAGCCATATTCATATCAACTGAATTAGTACTACATTTTTTATAATAATTATAAGTGCTGCAATGACACCTATTAACAAGACATGTGTATACAATACAGAGCAGTAAAAAACTAATAAGATCATTGCATTAAGTTTAGAAACACGTCAGAGCATCTTAGCCAATACATGGCTCAAAAGATCGCTAATGCAAAGCGTAAAACAGTCCAGTCACAAAGTGTAATGAACAAACCAGCTCTCCATCTCTTGACCTAGTCTATTTTTAAATTGTTAAGAGAGGTAGCTTTCACTACATCCTCACCAAAGAGATTCCAACTGTATACAGCACAATTTGAAACAAAACTTCTTCAAAGTAGTGCGGCACATCTCTCCTTTGATAGTTTTTTTCTTCAGCTGCTAGTTTTTTTTTGAGAAATGAAAAATATTTAGATTGCACCAATTACCTTGAAAGACTCAATAAAGTCACCAGGTAGTCTACATTGACTGAAAGTGTGTAAAAGATGCATTCGGCTGGCAACCTGGTTACTCTCTGCTGGACTCTCTCCAGTGCTTCCACATCCACTCAAATTTAAATCTTATATATGCCTTATGAAGCTTAGGTACCATTTCAAGGAAAAGCTTTTTATTTTGGTATGTATTCTGTATATTTAAGATCTGCATTTAATTACTTTTATTATTGGGTACTGACTTCAATTTGTTAAGTACATTTTTATTTATTGTTAGCGATATATACAATACGTGCCTCCAGAAGTTTGTGATACTGCAACTGCATGCATGATGCTAAACATTAAACTCGGAAAACAAGTATTATTATGTATTAAGTACTCGCAGACATTCATTAATGAATGTCTAAGCCTAAGCTCTTCCCTACATAAGAGAACTGTAAAATCAGATGTTCTGAATAGTGGGAAAACAAACAATAACAAATATAAGCAATTCTATAAAGAACAAACAATATAAGTGAAACCCTAACCAATCAACTGAAAAACAGTTCAGGCATATCATCAGAAGTGAGGATATTCCATGTGATATTCACATTTTGCGAAATTGCTTTTAAACTCCAGCGAAACTGTGTAACATAAACAGAACCAATCAGTTGTTTGGGGCTCGAGTTATGAGACATTTTATTCTGACTAAAAGATATGCTTACCTTCCTTTCTATATCGCATTTCGGTTTTATAATCGAGTCCCACTGCTGCAGAAGGAGTATGTCGTAGTTCTTTCTTATCATAATACCAGCCAGGCATTTTAATTATTAATTATATCTGACCTGTCTAGAGACTAGAGAGAAAATAAAAACAACAGCCCCAACACAGATTTTAAAGGTTAAAAGTGTGTCAAGTGTCAAATATAAATAGGGAAAATCGATACTAATTAGAGCGGGTTCAAATCGACAACAGTGGAAAATAGGGATGCTGACTTGCGTCTTCACACAACGGTCTGTTTTGAACTTTTCTGGTGACCATCGGCGACCTTTGCCGAATATGGGCAATAATTAAGTTATTTCGCATGGCCCTCCGCTCGCTTCGGCGCGCGACCAAATAAAACCAATTCACGTTTAACCCACAATGGATAAAAAAAAAAACCTTTACAAACATAACCTTACAAAAAATTGAAAACATAGCTAGGCACTGGCGGAGATCAAACCAGCAACCTTCGCATCACCACTGAGCTACCAGACCATTGGAAGCAATGCAATGTACCGCGCAGACATATGGAATTTTGCCAACGTCGGGTCGCGTCGTGACCGAACAGAAAATTTCAAAACAGACTGCTGACGGAAGACGCTACTGGGACGATGCATCACTCTATAGTCAGTTATCGAATATATTCGATGCATCGATATTTGATTCTCGATATATCGATTTTCGCCTTTATGTTAAATTTAATCAAATACAATAATTATCCGTAATCTAATAACTTCTATAAAGTAAATAGGAAAGCGGAAAAGAATCGACAACGTAGGAAGTATCAAAAAGATCCACACTGGGTCGCCCGTGACCATATCGGTCTGTTTCTGTTTCTCGCTTATAAGCTGCAAATAACAAGAATGCAAATACTGCACAACTTTTTGGATCGCCCACAACACCAACTGGCTCAAACATCACAACAAGACCGACAACGAAGGTAGAGAAGCTGAAGCATTTGCCATCAGCTGCGGGCTTACTCAACTTGTAGACGAACCAACTCGAATCTCAGAGAGGGGCGAATTCGCCGCCCTCCTGCATCTTTTTCTGACCACCAATCCTGACCAGTACAAGGTTACAGTTGGTCCGCCATTAGGTACCTCCGACCACAAACTTATTACAACCGTTTATGAATTGCCACTCATAGAGAGGGATCCACCATTGCCTCGCCAAATCTGGCATTACAATTCTGCAAACTGGGACGATCTAAGGCAGTTCTACATAGATTTTCCTTGGCTCGACGTCTGCTTTGCGACTGACGACCCGTCAGACTGCTGCGAAGAGATCATGCAAGTAATCTCCCCAGGAATGGAAGCATACATCCCAAATTCAATCAATTTACCATCAAAAGGAAAGCCCTGGTTCGACAAAAGATGCGAAAGAGCTGTAGGAAGGAAACAGCAAGCCTATAAGTACTGGCAGCAAAATCAGACCGCTGAAAATCGCAATTATTTTATCGAAGCGAGAAACGAGTGCAAGCGTGTGATCAACGAAACTAAGGACAAACACAATCAAAGGATCAGGTATAAACTTTTGCAATGCCCCAGTGGTTCCAGGAATTTCTGGTCGGTAGCAAAGGCAGTAAGTAACAACTTTACAAAAACGCCTCTCCCACCTTTGACGGACGAACGTGGCATCACTGCGACTACAGCCAAGGAAAAAGCAAACGTGCCCCAAGGCAAGACTCTCCCCACTATACCGAACATCAACACCACCATGGCAGAAGTCAAGTTTTCTCATCGTGATATTCGCAAAATCCTTAAAGAACTAGATACGCAAAAGGCATCAGGACCGGACGGAATACCTGCCATCGTGCTAAAGAACTGCGCCAACGAACTAACACCCGTTTTTTCCAGACTTTTTTCTCTTTCTTACAGAAAAGGGATTTACCCATCCTCTTGGAAAGTCGCTCCAGTGCAACCTGTTCCAAAAAAAGGCAATAAAACCACGCCCTCAAACTATCGCCCGATTGCCTTGCTTCCAATAATCTCCCAAGTCATGGAACGTGTAGTCAACCAGCAACTACTCAAGTACCTCGAGAGCAACAGAATAATCAGCGATAATCAATACGGCTTCCGCAAAGAGAGATCGACAGGAGATATATTGGCCTATGTCACTCATATATGGAGTAGGGCAATTGAAAACTACGGAGAGTCTCGAGCGATTGCGTTGGATATTTCAAAGGCATTCGACAGAGTTTGGCATGACGGACTGCTCAACAAACTGCCGTCCTTGGGACTGCCCGCCCTTTCTCTGCAGCTGGCTGGCCAGTTTCCTTTTCCTTAAGAACCGATCCCTACACGTTACAGTCGATGGACACATCTCGGACACATTCACCATCAACGCGGGCATGCCTCAGGGCACAATACTTTCACCAACTCTGTTCCTCATCTATATTAATGATCTGCTGATCGAAACGAATAATCCTGTTTACAGTTTTGCAGATGACAGTACCCTTGTCTCCCACTTTAGATCAGAAAAACCCTTATCAGCGACTGAGACCCATCACCGCAGACAGGAGCAGATTACAGCAATTAATCAAGACCTGGAAATTTGGTCCAGTTCAATGCAGCAAAGACCCAAGCAGCAACGTTTACTAAGAGGGCCAATACAGCGGGCCCTGACATCATTATGGCAGGATCGCCCATTCCTTCATCCTCGTCAATCGGGCTGCTGGGTGTCTCGGTCAACATCAATATGTCATGGCATAACCATGTTGCTAACATCGCAAAATCAGCCTCCCAGAAGCTTGGCGCGCTATTTCGCAACAAAAAACTCTATACACCGCAGCAGTTGCTCTTGCTGTACAAAGCGCAAATAAGACCGTGCTTAGAATATTGCTCACATATCTGGGGTGCCGCACCAAAGCATACCCTAAAGCTGCTGGATTCCATTCAGAAGAGGGCTGTGCGACTCGTCGGCGATCCGGAGTTGACCCGGAATCTGGATAGTCTGGAACATCGCAGACATGTGGCCGAAATGTCTCTGTTTTACAGATACTTTCACGGCAGATGTTCCCAGGATTTGGCCCGCATAATCCCGCCCCTGGCAACTCCTGTCAGACAGTCCCGACAGACGGCAGGAGTTCATCAGTTCGTCGTACAACTAGAAACACCTAGAACATCGCTTTACCAGAACTCCTTTGTCTGGCGCACTGCATCACTGTGGAACTCACTTCCAGGAGATCTGTTTCCCACTAATTACAACCTACAAATATTCAAGAACCGTGTCAATCAACATCTTCGCACACACACCGCTCGTCGAGCGCCATAGGATCTCCCTGTAGTGTGTGTGCCACTGCCATAAAAAAAAATCCGATTACGGAACAACGGCAAACGCTCATAAATTCGGTTCTGCTTGTTGTTTTTCAGTTAGGGCACTATAGAAAACCAACAGCCGATTAGTCGCTTATACTCGCGGCTTAATCGTTATGAACCAATTACAACCATTATTTTCTGAAACAGTATACATTCACGTATGCTATCTGTTAACGAGACGTTGCCCGTACCACATCAGATAGCTTCATAGTTGCTCGCGCATCACATTGCTGACAAAAATGTTAAATATTTCACTTCAATATTCACGCAAAACCCTCGGCTCGCTACACTCTCTAAGGGGGCGCAACACAAACTAACCCAAGGCATGCCCAAAATGAAAGAAAAAGCTTTTTACGCATGATATTAAAAATTAAAACAAACATGTCTTGCCACTGAAATCGAACCCGGGCTGACTTTTTGCAGATTACAGATACAGCATCCAGCCACTGAGCTACGAAACCAGCTGAGAGCAATTCGCTAGACCGTAAAGATATGGTGTTTGGCAACAATGTAATGCGCGCGCAACTCTGAAGCCCTCTGATGTGGTACGGGAAACGTCTACTCCAGATAATCCAGCTGGGCCGATGCATCGCTCTATAAGCAATTATCGAATATATTGTATGCATCGATATTTGTTTCTCGATATATCGATTTTCTAATTTCTATTGCGTTTACTTTAAATTAAATTATATACAATATTTATCCGTAATCTAATCACTTCTAAGAAGTAAATCGGAAAGTGGAAAACAATCCGTGGGAAAGCGTGGGAAAACTTGGTCGCCCGTGGCCATGTCGGTCTGTTTCTCTTTTTCTCTTATATGCATGCTGCATATGACAAGAACACAAATACTGCGCAACTTTTTGGACATTACGGAACAACGGGAAACGCTCGTGAACAAGCAGAACACTTAACCAATTACAACCATGATTTTCTGAAACAGTATTCATTCGGGTAGGCCATCTGATAACAAGACGTTGCCCGTACCGCATCAGAGGGCTTCAGAGTTGCGCGCGTATTACACCATATCTTTAGGGTCCAGCGAATTGCTGTCAACTGGTCCGTAGCCGACCATATTCAAATTTCAAACAGTACGCACACTGATAGAGAAATGTACGGAGTACAACGTTCCGCTTCACATGGCCTTTGTAGACTACCAGAAAGCGTTCGACTCGATCTAGACCTGGGCAGTGATGAGAGCGATGAACAATGCTCGTATTGACTCCAGATATACAAACCTGGATCCGCTACATTTACCAGAACGAGTCCCTGCATATAAAAATTGATGAAAACTGGGACAGGCAGGGGGACACAATTTCACCGAAATTGTTCACCTTGGCTTTGGAGGACGTGTTTAAGAGTCTTCCTGGACTGGAAGCAGAAAGGCGTCAACATAGACGGAAAACTTCTCAACCACCTCCGTTTTGCAGATGATATTGTCATGTTCAACAACGAGCCAAACGAATTATGAACAATGATCCAAGAACTCAAGGACGCCTCTCAAGCTGTTGGTCCCAAAATGAACCTTCAAAAGACCAAAATCATGAGTCCAGATGACATTATAGTCACCATTGGGAACCACACTCTGGAGGTAGTCAATCAGTATAAGTATCTGGAACCTAACATCCAACTTGGGAGATAAAATCAAACAGCAGAGATCGGCCTCGCCGGGATGGCATTCAGCTACATCCTTCGTCAACCGACCATTCCTACAAATCTAAAAAGAAGTATGATACGTGTGTCCTGCCGGTGGCGACATATGGACTAGAAACAATGACACTCACAGCAAACAGTGTAAACCGCCTCCGGGTCTGCCAAAGGGCGATGGAGAGAGCAATACTAGGAGTGAACCTGAGAGGTAGGATACTAACGAAGACATCAGGAGAAGAACAGGAGTTTGCGAAATCATTGAAAAAGTAGCGAGTTGAAGTGGAGTTGGGCAGGCCACGTAATCAGAATCAACTCGAAATGGACGAAAACCCTGATGCAATGGAGACCAAGAGAGTCAAAGAGAAGTGTCGGACGCCCACAGGCGAGATGAAGAGATGAAATGCAACGACATGCGGGAAAGAATTGGATCCAGACTGCTCAGCAAAGATCAACATGGAAATAATTGGAAGAGGCTTATGTTCAGGAATAGACATCAAAGGGCTAAGGAAGAAGAGGTCCGTAACTCAGTGGTTGGATGCTGAGTCTTTAATACGACGGCTTGGATTCGATTCCAGTGGTAAGACATGTTTTTTTTTTATTTTTAATATTATGTGTAAAGTTTTTTTCGTCATTTTGGGCATGCCTTGGGTTAGTTTTGGTTAGGTTTAGTTGGTTGCCCTCCGTAGCGAGCGAAGCGAGCGGAAGACCATGCGTGAAATGTAATATTAGACATTTTTGGCAACAATTTTATACGCGCGCAACTCTGAAGCCCTCTGATGCGGTAGAGGCAACGTCTTGTCGTCCGTACCACATTAACTGTATTGAACGTATACAAAGAAAGTTTCTAAAATACTTATATTTTAAAAGGTGTGGTTACTACCCAGAAAGAGGCTTTGATAATTGGACTCTGCTTCATATGTTTGAGTGTTTATCTATGGAAAACAGAAGGGTAAAAACATGTCTGATATTTCTTTTTAAGATTATTAGTAATAAGGTGGACTGTCCCAAGATTTTATCTGAAATTAAATTTTCATTTGGCGCCGGAAGTACTAGATCAAGAAATTGTTTCTACCTGGATTTCCCTCGCACTAATACCTTTAAGGCTTCACCTATATATAAAATGTGCCCTTTATTCAATAAATATGCCTCTGATATTGATATCTACCAAGTTCCTCTGAATCAATTCAAAATTATGATTACTAATAGGCTTTATGAACAGCAATCTGCAACGTTACCGTAGAACTGTGATTTGAATGACTGTCGTTTTAACTTTTTGTAGTAAGTTTTTTTAGTTATGTATCGTTACATTTGTACTTATAAGTTAAATATTGTTTGTTCTTGCTGTTGAGTGTTTTTATATTGTTTTTGATGTACCATTGTATCTGCTATGTATTAAGTTTGGTATCTGTAATTGGCAATCATTGCTGTTGATACTGTAAGAAATAAATAAATAAATAAAATAAATTAGATTGCTTCAGAGGTGCTCGCGCATCTCATTGTTGACAAATTGTCTAATACATATACGTCTACGTAAAAAGAAAGGTGTAATATTACACTTCACGCATGATCTTCCGCTCGCTACCGGGGCGCAACCAACATAAATTAAACAAAACTAACCAAAGGCATGCATGAAGGAAAAACCTTTTAACACGTAATATTAATAATAAAAAAACTCTGAAACTGGAATCGAACTCGGGCCGCCGTATCCCAGACACAGCATCCAACCAATGAGCTACTAGATCAGCTGGCAGCAATTTTGATTTAATTATATATTTTGATTTATTTACAATGAATTCCCTAAGATACTTGATATATGATTGACCTAAAACTAATACAAACTTAGCAGCAATTCGCTAGACCATAAAGATATGGTGTTTGTCAACAATGCAATGCGCGCGCAACTCTGAAGCCCTCTGATGTGGTACGAGAAACGTCTACTCATCTCATACCGTAATTCACTGAGATTAAAAGAAAATTATCTATTATACTCGACGCGCCGAACAGATTCACCAAACACGGAAAACACGGATACAATAATTCTTCTTATTTTATGATTCCAGTGATTCCAAACATAGGAACTTTGATTAATACACTCTATTTTTATTTTTTGTATTATGGATAAGAAAAATCTAAATGAAAAACTAAACGTTGGGTCGATTCAATCATAAAATAAGACGAATTGTTTCCGCGATTAGTGAATCTGTTCGGCGCGTTGACTATAGTCTTTTCACTGGCTCACGTTCCTAGAATTTATGATTGGCAGCAATGAACTCGATCGGACACATTTGGGACTTTTCATGCCAGTCATTAGAGATTTTTCAGTTTGCTGATTTGCCACCTTGGAGAATGACAACTGGCAACACTGGTTGGAGTTAAAAGCGCTGTTTCCTGTTTGTTTATGTTTACTTTTTTGAAAATTTTTGCTGTGCTTTGTAAATAAATCAATTTCTTGTGTTTAATTCATTATTACTATGGAAGTGGACGATAATCAGGAAAATACCAGTGCTTCAAGTTCTTCTTCGAGAAAAACCTCCCAAGAAAGGAAGTTGTATTACCGAAATTTATTAAATAAAACAGAAGCAATTCGTAAGTAATTAAGGAGATTTTAAGTGAGATAATTTTGTTAAGGTCTGTTTTATTGTATTCTGATCGTCAATATCCAGGTACTTCCACTCAGTCATGACTAAAAAGGTATATAGTTATGATTCTACGATGGCATGATTCTAGCATTATATATTTTGCTATGTCTTGTTTAGTATGCATAATATCATAATTTGAAAGAATTTAAAAGTTTCTAAGTATCAAAGTAACACCTTTGCTTGAATTGTATTTATTAGAGGAAACTGACAATGTGGGTCTTCAAACTGTAAACGAAGTTGGTGACATTCTTCGAGAAGCAAACGCACTAAATACCGAGGTCGGAATAGAAGAAAGAGTTGGAAATGCTGATGAAACACTCTTGGATTGCATGGTCTTGTCATCAGCTAGCGGGATATTAAAAAGATGTATTGAAGCTGTTGATGTATTTACTTCAACGTATGATGCGGCTGACTTTGCAGATAAAGTGGTTTGTTGTAAAATTAGTACAAAATATCACCTTTGAAACTAAATTAAAAATGTTATTTATTTATTCTGTTCTGCTAAATAATTGAAATTTTAATAAAACAACATTTATTGGCTTCTGATAGCCATAGCTCTGCTGGTAATGAAATGTATTAATTACTCTAAGTCATAGGGTAGTATATTTATGTCAGTGCAAAGTCACAAAGTTTTAATATATTTTCAGATTTCATATGTTGGACGAGATGACGAAGAGTCAATAAATATTACATTATTATTGGACGAAGCAAGAAAAGTTATACCGAAAGTTCCAGATTATAATTATGTATATGGCTCCTATGACTTAAATAAGCTGCCGATACCCAAGCAGAAAAAAGAACGCCAAAAGGTGGTAAAAGAGAAATTAAGGAAAAAAGAACCAGAGAAAATTACTAATCTAGATAAAGATGAAGAGGGCATCGAGCAAATCGTGAAAATGTTATATGATGTTCTTGATGAAGCCTATACAAGAAATCGCGAACGACCCATCAGTTATTATGAGTATATAATTGACACAGAGAGTTATGCAAACACAATTGAAAACATGTTTTACTTTGCATTTTTAATACGAGATGGTAGGGCACATCTTGAGTTAGGTTAGTAGTATATAAATACATACCTGCAAATGAAATTGTTAATGAGCTTAATTAATTTTAATGTAATAATGCTAGCGCTATTACCACTGGATCCAGAAGTCGAATCAATTAAATGTTTTTAGGTGTAAATGTTCCTATTATGCCCTTTAAACTGATAGTATGAGCCGTGCATGCAAAATGTTGCCTTGTTCGGGTATTTCTTGAACTTCCTGCCAGCAGTGGCTAGTGTTTTCACACCAATTATTTATTTAGCAATCCTCGGGGGTTCTAGAACATTTTCTAGTTTTATTGAATACCATAATTTTATCATAATTTCCCCTTTTTCATAGTAATATATGTATAAATAATTTATATGGTACATTTTTAAATTTATATTTGAAGCTTATAAATAAAAACAGTAGCAAAAATATATATTATTAATATCACTATATGAAACATTTCTATAAATTAATTATATTTCTTTTTCAGGAAATTTGTTTTTAAATTTCCTTATTTCCTTTATTTTTTTACAGATAAAAAAGGTTCACCTATTATAAAACCTATGAAAAAAAGGAAATTGAAAGAATTTAGAGATGGTGGTGGTAAGAATTCTCAAATAATATCTTGTATCACCATGGATATTTGGGAGGTAAGAAATTAATTATGAAAATTTAACGTTCGTAATATTTTTAAAACCGAAAAGACCCTTATTAGATCTAAGGTTAAAGCAAAATCGGAAATACAAAAAAGTCATCCATATTTTATATAGGTGACACAAATGATTAAAAGAGCATCAAAGCATAATTAAAATAACAGAATTTCATAAATCACATTTTTGTCAAGATGCATTTGATAAAAACCAGAGAATATCAAGTCAAAGTCAAAAAATGCTTTATTGTAGGAAGAATCAGGTTTCTTATTTACAAAGCTTCTTGGTTTAGAATATCCTAAATATAAGTCAAAAATGTGTTTAAAAATATGTAAATATAAGTCAAAGACATAAAAACAAAAACTTAAAACCTAGTTAAATAAAAATACAGAGATACAAGAAATATATAAACAGGAAAAACCACGACCAAAACTACATAGTTAACAAACAACCATATATAGCAAAAATGAATTTTATATTAATATCATTATCACCATCATTACTATCATCAATAATTATCATATTCACCATTATTATTATTATTATCAAAAGACCGCATCTGCAAAGGCTAGATTTTTCTTACAGACGTCAACAATAAATAAATAGATGCAAATGTGCACTAGATAAATCGAAAATGCGACAGAGGTGAGCAAGCTCTGGTATAAAAGTTTACACAGCCGCAATAGAGATCAAACCCCGTTCAAAGTGAAGTAAAAGTCAGAGACAATGAATCGAGGGTGCAGACAAAACATACTATGTTCAACGAAGAGACGCAAAACAAAAAGAGGAAAGGTATAAGACTATTCCTCAAAGCTGTCCTCAAAGTATTCCCCCAGTGAGTAATACGCTCTTTTCAACAGCAAAGACTTAACCACCCGTCTAATTTTTTTGAATGGCAATGATCTTATGCTACCCGGCAAGTGATTATACATTTTTTTGGCATTATAAAGTATTGAGTTTTTTATTTGTGTTGAGTGGGGTATTGGTAATGGTATGTTTCCTGTTTGTCGGGTGTTATAAGTATTTGTGTGTTCAGCAGAACCAAACTTTTTATACAGCAGACAAACTGTTTCCAGAATGAAGATACCGGTCAGAGTTAATATTTTGTGTCTAATAAATAAAGGTATACAGGAATCTCTGATTTTTGCATTGCACATATATCGTACTGCACGTTTTTGAAGGACAAAGACCGCCCTTAGTTGACCCTGGCTAGAATTTCCCCAAAATGATATGCCATACCTTAAGCGCGCTTTAACAAGTGCAAAGTACATTGTTCTTACTATGCCAAAATCCAACTCTCGGGATGCAACCCTAGGGCATAACAGCTGGAAGCTATTTTGCTGCACAGATTTGAAATATGCTCTTTAAAAGACAATCGATTATCTATGTAAATACCCAAATACTTAGTACATGTTTTGTTTAAGATAATGTTGCTATCGAGACTGACATCACTTATGGAACAGTTAAAATGCAAGATATTTGTCTTAGAAATATTAAAGGACATGCAATTGGCATCACACCACTGTTTAACCCTAATAACATCCCTCGAGATCGCATGATATAATTCTTCTGAGTCCCTGTCGTGCCACAATATCGTGGTGTCATCCGCGAATAAAGTAAATGACCCACCAGTATCCAGAGAGGCAACATCATTCATGCACAACAAGAAAAGAATGGGGCCCAGAACAGAACCCTGAGGAACACCACAACCAATCCTTAACTCATCAGACTCAGACCCCTGTACTCGAACCCTCCGGGTTCGGTCGGTCGAGTATGATCGAAACCATTCAAGAGTTACCCCTCCTCTAAAACCATATAGCTCCATTTTCCGCAACAGTATTTCATGATCAACGCAGTCGAAGGCTTTTGACAGATCACAGAACACTGCCGCAGCCACCTCTCCATCCAATAAATAAATAGCCATATATTTCCAACAGTCTCAAGGGCCCAATTACAGGATATTCAAATAGGTATGTATATGACGAGAGGAAGTAAAATCCTACTGTAGTAACTTATAGACCTTTTGATATAATAACGCTTTAATTAGCAAGAAATTCACATACAAAAGTTGACAAAAAATAGATGACATTGACTATGTTAAAATACTAAACAAGGTAGAACAATATAAGGGATTAAGGTAAAATAAATATACAGGGACTTTCGAATCTATTACATTCTCCCCAGCTTCATTTTTGAACGTAATCTTCTAAGTACCTATGGGGGTCTTCTTAATCTACTAGGATTTATTTTATCTGCCTTTTGTTCTTTAAGCTTTGGATACGGACTCTCTTGATCATTGTTGACTACAGAATCAATAAGTACCTTTGAGTCGCATGAACGTTCGGAGTTTGACGGTTCATCCGATGTAATTGAGGCAGTGGAGTAGGTTCCGCATGTTCAAATAATGGAAGCTCGGAAATGTCTGTTTTCTAATAGTTTTATCTCCACGGGGAGCTAAGTGCTTTAAGGAAACGATTACTTCTCGACCATCTAACTGTCGAACCAAGGCATACTCGGGGTTTGCCTCTACCAAGTCTACTTCTTCAACGAGAGGGTCGTATTTGGAATTCCGAACATTCTTTTTCATGAAGATCTTGTTTCCCGGAGTTGTAAGCCAAGATGGAATAGCGGTTCCATTTGTGGATTTTCTTGCATGAAGAAACAGGCGTTCATGAGAGGTAGAATTAGTAGCGGTGTACAATAGAGAACGGATTGAATGAAGTGCGACTTCTAGGACTTCTTCCCATTGTTGTATTTTTAGATCTCTTGATTTCAAAGCAAGAGAAATAGTTTGCCAAAGTATACCATTAAATCGTTCAGTTTGCTCATTTTCTTGAGGATTATATGGTGTAGACCTACTAGAGGCTATCCCTCTAGAGTATAAAAATGATTTCAATTCATAGGACATAAATGATGATTCTTGATCAGGATGAACATATTTGGGCATGCCAAATATAGAAAACAAATTATTTAAACACAGTATTACTGTATTTGCCGACATATCGGGGCAAGGATAGGCAAAAGGAAAACGAGAAAATTCGTCAATGATAGTTAAAATACGGTGTCGTGTCGAAGAGGGAAGTGGGCCTTTAAAATCTAGACTTATTCTTTCAAAAGAAGAAGATGCTTTTATAAGAGTTCCATTATGTTTAACAAACTTTGGCTTGACTTCAGCATCGATTGGGCAAGATGCAATCATTAACCTCACATCTTCTACTGAAAACACCATATTTTTAGATCGGATCCAATATATCATTCTCGTGACCCCAGGATGACATAATGCGTGATGTAAATCGTACAGTGTTTTCTCTCTGCTGGTTCCACAAACTCGTGAAAAAGTGTCAGCAACAGTGTTGTAACTTCCAGGGCGATATGTTGTATCGTAGCCACGGCACATATAACAACCAGCAATATCACATCTTCTTTTTTCGCATCTGCGCAAGTCCGCGCGCAACATATTCCTTGGTAGGAAATCCGTCAAACTGCCGCCAGCGGCGTCGTGTTTTTACGACTGGTTTATTTTATTGCTATTGGAGTTAAATCAAAACCATAGGCGTGTATTTGTCAAATAATTGACATTGTGAGAGACGAACGTTGTTTATGACATTGTGTAATGCAAAAAGCCATGGTGTTTAAGCAATAAGAACTTGTACAAACCAGAGATATTCTTCCAAGAAGAATTTCTTTAGATTTCCTGCTCATACAACAAGGGATACATATATTTCATAACCCATTGATATTTGACATTTTATATTACGGCTCTGTTAAACGAAAATCATACTTATATATATTTCAAATCCAGCCCTGACTTTTCCTACCCAACTGACATTAGCAAGGTCAAATTTAATTTTTCGCCTGACAGGTCGAGTAATATTGCTGGTTGTTATATGTGCCGTGTCGTAGCTATAACAAGAAAGCTCCAAACGCCATCTAAGAATCTTTTCATTTTTGATTTTGCTGTTATGCCTTGCATTAAACCAAAGAATATTCTACTACGATAAGAAAACCCATCACACGTTAAATATTTGAACCCCGAAATGGGGCCAGACTTTGAAAAGCTTGGCCACATCGACGCAAGGTCGCTTGAATACGGCTGCGGTGAACTCGCTGTTGCCAATTCGCGCCGAGAGATCGTCTGTGCGAAAAAGGAAATAGCAGAGTTCTACTTATAACTTATTTTGCCTTGTGTGGGCACCTCGGGGTTACAAGCTGAAATTCTCACAGAATGAAGGTTTTATTATATTAATTCCAAATCCCAAGGTAATAAAAAATCAGAACGGGCAAAAGGGCAGTATACCGAAAAATCCACATTTTTATATGAACGTATAGAATATTAATTTATGAATGTTTTCATATAAAATTCATCTACATTTCTGTACGAATTATATTTTTTATCATTGCTTGAAATATGCAGATTACATTGACCCAAAATGAAAAATATCTTCGTACCTGGTTAAAATCTGATTGAAATATACTCATTTTTGTATTAACCTCGTATTCTCTCCGAAATGAAGGCTCAAATCAAAAATTTTTATTCTTGCAAAAAGTTTGTTTTAAGTATCTAGAATACATAGGTGCAAGAATACATTTTTTTTCTCTCAAATGGCAATGGAAAAATAGAATTAAATGTAAAAAAGTAAGTTTCTTGTACCTGCGACCGTCCCATCTCGCGCTGCACGACTACTCTCGCATCTCACTTTTCTTCATAGCTTCGTCTCTTTCTCGCCTATTGTGCAATACAATAAACGCTTTTTTCTTCAAACGTCAGTAAATCCGTCATTACTCGACTGTGTAGGCGGCCGTTTCATTTTTCCTCCGCCGGAGCTTTACTTTTCACTTTTCCGCCGGCGGAGGTAAAAGTGTTACCATAGCAACATAGATACAAACAAACAACAAAGCAAGCGTCAACAACTCAAGAATTATTAAACTAAAATTTGTATTTATCACTCAATTTGTGCACTGCATTTCTAAAAATCACTAATTTAGGAACAAATTGGTTATTAACTTAATATATTTACTTTTCACTTTTTCGCCGGCGGAGGTAAAAGTGTTACCATAGCAACATAGATACAAACAAACAACAAAACAAGCGTCAATAATTCAAGAATTATTAAACTAAAATTTGTATTTATCACTCAATTTGTGCACAGAATTTTTTAAAATCACTAATTTAGGAACAAATTGGTTATTATTTATTCGAACTTATACAATAACTGCTTATCAATACGGAATTAAAACGCAATCGAAGACGCAATTTTAAAAAAATAATTATTGCTGACAGTGTCCACTGACAGCTTTATGTTACATTACTATAGCAACAACCTGTTCCTATATTCACCGACACCGGTCTAAGCCGCCTTGCGAACCCACTTATCTTTAATAATTATTACTATTACTATTAAAAAGAGATGTTTTTGCATTAATTTGTCGACATTTGAAGAAAAAACAGCATATTTTATTTGGAGGAAAAGTTACTTTTCATGGCTTGCTCTTTATTAACAGCCTCACTCCGTTCGGCTGTTAAACACGAGCGCGCCATGAAAAGTATCACTTTTCCTCCATATGAAATAATATATGTACTATTTTTTACTACTAACATGATAAATCACCATTATTTACTCCATTCCTCAAATGAGAAGTAACATTTCTAACCCTAGGTAAATAATAATATTAAAAAAAACCTAGGTCAATAATGAAACGGAAAATGTCATTTAAGTTTCAACTTGTTAGTTTGACAACTAGTTGTCATTTCGGATTATTTGAAAAATGAGTAGGAAATGATTAATTTCAAAATCTAATCAATTCAAATAATGATAAGGATTGTATGAGTGCTATTAGTAAAAAAATTATATACAGTATGACTCACTTTTCATGACTCCCCATAGTATTCTTATTAATAATGCGATTTTGTCAAAATTTAGATGGAAAGAAGGTACTTTGTATGTATGGAGCTGTCAGGAGATTATTAAATTCATTCTGTCAGTTAGACAACTGAACTTCCAGGCTACCTGATAAGTAGAAAATGACTAATATAAAAATCAAATCGTATCAAATATGGTAATATATCAGTGTTAGTAGTAAAAAAAATTCTATATATACCTCGGTTGAGAAGGCCATTATTAACCTCGCACATTATATCCTTTGGCGCTACGCGCCTCAGGATATAAAAGTGCTCGATAAATAATGGCTTACTTCTCAACCTAGGTATATAATATACTATTTTCTATTTTGGTATCATAAAGAACTCTTTTCGATACTATTTTTGTAGACTGCTTGCTATGATATTAACAAAATTGTTCAATGTCAAGGCTCACTAGCAAAAATTTCGACACCGTTTTGAATGGGATTCCTAATAATACAGACGCCAAAAGTGAGAAGATGGCCGTCCAACTTTTGATAGCGACTTGAATAAATTAATGTTTTTCATTAAAAAAACGTGCAAAATAGAAAAAATAGTATAAAATACACGTTTTAAAAGACATTTAGCGCAGTCGCGCGTTAGGAAACTCCCCGCAAGGTCGTTTTCCTAATTTCGTGCTCGTGCGAAAAAATATGGTCTTTTAAAACTGGTATCTTAATATACTATTATTAATTTTAATTACTTATGTACCTATTAAGGCTAGTACTAATTTATCTTTTTCACATCCACATGGAACAAGTACTTTTACAACGGAAGGAAATGCTGGAAGTGTTGTCAAAATTGGGGATAATACTTGTTGAGTATTCGCGTATTGCCAAATATCGGCAGTTGGCTAATCGCAGTAGAGTACGTATGTACTCGTATGATGGACTAAAGAGCGGCTATAGAAAAAAAACAAAAATGTCCGGTCATGTGTGCCACTTGTGCCAGTACTTTGATTGTAGGTTAAACACCCGTCAAGAAAACTCAAAATGTTTAGGTTTCCTTACAAAAACGAGGAATTGTGCAATCGCTGGATAATCAATTCTGGTAATATTTTATGAATAGTTTTATTTGAGGCTAGTCTAGTGAGTAGGATAATTTGACGCATAACTGTTTATCGATATTTAGAATCGAATTTCTAGGGGTGGCAAAATATAATAAGCATGAATTTTCAAAAGTATAACAGCTAGTTTTTCCTCATGAGAAACACAATGCGTTGTGAAATAAATTTTCCGCTAGTGTCGTAAGAGAAAATGTTCTTTCCAAAAGTTGTAGGTTTTAAGAGATTTTTGACTTGAGCTTTTATACATCAAAATCTACTTATTATCTGGAGATGGGTAATTTCAGAAAAACACAATTTTTGCTTTAAATAAAAAAAATGGTGGAAATTACCAATAGTGATAATAATAATAATAATAATAATAATAGTAGTAGTAATAATAATAATAATAATAATAATGGTGAGAAAAACTATCCAAGCAAAGACGACATAACAACATTTTGGAGTGGCCAACTAACGACTGTGACCACATGTAACAACCAGGCAGGTTGGATGGATGAAGAGAGACAAAAATCTCAAGATTTCGAACGTATGCATCATCAGCCGTTTACCACAGAAGAAGTCTCCACGATAATTAAAGGCCTCCACAATTGGAAGGCTCCTGGACCAGATCATCTCCATAACTATTGGATTAAAAAGCTGTGGGCTACTCACGAACAACTTACCATATTAATAAATGATCTACTGGTGGAGCCTAACAAATTGCCTAAGTTCCTCACTCAAGGATCAACATTCTTGCTACCAAAAGATTCGCAAAATACACACGATCCATCAAAGTACCGGCCAATTACTTGTTTGCCAACTATGTACAAACTTATAACAGCATGTATTACAGAACGCATATACCAGCATTGCGAGAACAACAATATTATAGCTGTTCAACAAAAAGGATGTACTAAGGGAGCTATGGGCTGTAAGGAGCAACTCATTATAGACTCCGTAATTTGTAACCAAGCTTATGGTAACAAGAGAAATCTTTATGCTGCGTACGTCGATTACAAAAAGGCCTTCGATTCAATCCCACATGAATGGCTTATAAATGTCCTTAAGATCTACAAAGTCGACGAACGTATCGTGACTCTCCTAGAAAACACTATGGCAGTGTGGCGAACAACTATGCATCTACAACTGCCTACTGGAGAAACTATTGAGACCAGCACAATTCCGATTCGTAAGGGCATATTCCAAGGCGATTCTCTTAGCCCACTTTGGTTCTGCCTAGCCATGAACCCTTTATCATCGAGATTAAATTCCACTGCTTATGGATTTGCTCTTAAGAAGAACAGAAGAGAGCTTATAAGAATCAATCACCTGCTTTATATGGATGACTTAAAACTACTGGGAGCCACCCGAAACCAACTTGACCAGATGCTGAACATACTGGAAGAATTCTCTAATGATATAGGAATGGAGTTTGGGCTGGACAAGTGTCGTATTAACAACATTGTAAAAGGAAAAGTGCAGCCTGGATCCTTCGAGATGCAGGATGGTCAAACGATAGAGGCGATGGAAGAAAATGACACCTACAAATACTTGGGAATGCTGCAGGCAACACGCATAGATCACCGGACTATGAAGGAAAAAATCACGTCTGAGTTTACAACAAGAGCAAGGCGGATATTGAAAACTAGCCTTAACAGTAAAAACCTGTTTAAAGCTCTGAATACGTATGCCTGTACTGCGTTGACATATTCCTTTGGTATAGTGGCGTGGAGCAAGACGGACATCCAGAACTTGCAACGGAAGGCAAGGACACTATTAACAAAGGCCCAAAAACACCATCCCCGAAGTGCTGTCGAGAGAACTACGCTCCCAAGACACCAGGGCGGTAGAGCATTAACGGATATTGGCAAACAAATGGATCGACAAATTTCACTACTACGAAATTTCTTTCTAGAAAAGGCTAGGTCGTCCGCTCTTCATCAAGCTATATGTGAAATAGACGACTTAACACCACTAAAACTGAGAGATCGCGAAATAGATACTCACCACGTTACTGATCAAGAAAAACATCGATCATGGGCAGAAAAACCACTGCACGGGAGACACGTCAACGAGGTTGGTCAGGAATATGTCGACAATTACGCGTCGAACTACTGGCTCACTTCGGGACAAATGTTTCCTGAAACAGAAGGATTCCTCTTGGCTATACAAGACCAAGTGATCCCAACCAGAAATTACCTTAAGTATATTGTTTCGGATCCCTCAGTACAGAGTGACAGGTGTCGATATGATTGCCAAGCGACAGAATCCATTCAACACATAACGGGAGGATGTCAGGTGTTTGCACAAACAGAATATAAGGCACGACATGACAACGTTGGAAAAATACTGCACCAAGAACTAGCAGTGAAACTAAATCTTGTGGCGACGGAGAAAGTTCCTTACTACAATTACGCACCAGAGCCAGTACTTGAGAATGGCGAATATAAATTGTATTGGGACCGTACTGTTCTCACCGACCAAAGAACTGTCAATAATAGACCGGATCTTATTTTAGTGGACAAACGGTTAAGAAGAACGACGCTCATTGACGTGGCCATACCAAACAACAGCAACCTACAAACGAAATCCAACGAGAAGATCGTAAAATATCGAGACCTTCAAGAGCAGATTAAAAGGCAATGGGAGATGCAATGTGTCAGAACGGTTCCAATAATAATATCGTCAACGGGACTTATTCCAAAAGCTTTGTTAGAAAACCTTAAACAACTAGGACTAAGTGAGCACCTCTACAAAATCATGCAGAAGGCGGTGTTACTAGGGACTGCACGGGTCGTTAGGAAGTTCATGGGCACAGAAGACCGACCACCATCCAGGACCCGATAACATGGAAAGGGTCACACCAGAGCTCAATCCTTTTGATATCTAGAATATCTGGGATGAGTGAATGTTCCCCTTTGAGGGAGTGCAAAGGCCACATGGCCAAGTCAATAATAATAATAATAATAATTTTAGTCTGATTGGTCCAATACTTTATTTGATATTGTGTAATTATTTATCTCAAAATATATTACATAGGTAGTCGTGTTTTTGCAAAGTAGTCTACTCTTTAAGACTTGTACTTGTACGTAACATTGTTAATCGTGATCAAAAATCTAGAATGAAGTTAAACAATATTTTTTACAGGGTGTTACAAACTAGGAGATCAAAAGATTAAACAATTATGTTTTATGTGTAAAAAACTTATGAGGGTAAATCTCGGCAAATGGGAGGGAAATGTGCAAGCGAATGTGACATCATAATAATGCGCAGGGATTAGGTTCTTTCTACCGCCAGAATATAGACATCAATTTGGTTGCCTATATTCAGGCGTCACGCGGCCTAAGGTGGCATTTTCATGTCGATGATGTTTACAAATCAGTGTCTCGAGTACTAGCAGACACGCCCAATTTTTTTATTGATAGCTCCTTTGGTTTGGAGATATTTATTTTAAATTTGGCACATATTTTTTTTCTTAAACCGCGATACTTTCTGTATAATTTTGGTCAAAAAAATAAAGCGTGAGGGGAAATATCTTTTGTTCTCCAACTTTTTTCTGCGTTTTTTACTTAATTACCGGACTGATGAATTTTTAGGAGACAAGTATTTTTATGTTC
>MU184057.1:141855-161891 GCA_016904865.1 Pissodes strobi | reverse complement strand
TAAATTTCTAATTACCTGTTGACTGTTAACTTTAATAATTTTAATATATGTGTCAATTTTCTTAACTTTATCTTCTGATTATTTTAATTTATAATCTCACTCTTCATTTTAATTGTGTGTCTGCTTTGTCACTAGTGTTATTTGAGTTTGTAGTTTTTGTTTTAAGTTTATGTTTAAGTTTAAGATTTTAAGATTACTATTTTGACGCCATTTTGTTAATACATCATGCAAATTGTATTTTCTAAAATAGACATTTTTGACTTTTTGACTTTTGACTTTGACTATTATATTTTCCACAATATTTGAAAAATATTATGATCACTGGCGTATTTGATCACTGAGACCGCGGGTGCACCATAGCTGAATGGATATATGAGTAGCTAATCATCACTACAAACTACACCTTGTCCAAAAGTTGCATATTCATTTGCTGCCAACCCGTCCTCACGCTCTTTCTCATATGATCAAAATGATCTCAACTGGATAGTCATCAAAAACTCTCAAAACTTTTTCATAAAACATTTCTACTTAGTTTGTACGGTTTAATAAAGAATCAACTGATTCCACACATATCACCGAGTGTATCTAGATTAAGAAGCAATATTGTTACAACATAGCCTACCATACAAAAATAGACTAATCCAAGATCAAAAAATGCTCCCTAAATATTGCATGATGTTTAACTGGCAGTAGTGTTGCTTGTCTCCTCCGGTATAAATTGGTGTGTATATATAGTGAAAATATCATTGTGTTTGGTATCATCTTGCTGGTAAAGTAGTAGTGTATTTTTGTGTGTGAAAATATTTTTCCGAGCGTACAAAAGTAAGAAAAACACAGTATAAAAGTGTAAACTATTGAAATATTTTAACTTCAAATAAGAAAAAAAACATCATATTTACACTTTATCAATAATAAATGTTCTTATCTCTTGAAATATTTATATTTTGGGAAAAACTGTTTATATTTTTTTTGTGCAGTACTGAATGAATGGTACCTCTAACCTCTAACAGAGAGCTGAACTCTTTGTTTTGAACTGTGGAATGCACATATCCGTACTATTAGATTTTTCAAATCTTTGATTGGGTTTTGGGACTCTCTGAATTGGATAAGGGACACTACCTGATTGCCTGAATACTATTTGCTATCTTCTGCAGCATTACCCGTAGGACGCTAAATAAATCTGTATGATTTTTACTAGGGGAATTCCCTTAATTCTTTAACATTAACATATAACCAAACCTTACAATGGCAGACACATGGTTGCAATCAAGCATGTATTTTTAAGGAGCCTACTATAAATTCTAATGAATTATTTGGATATCCATGTGACTGTTGTAAGTTTGTTATTTGCAAGAAATGTTCTGATGTTTCATCAACTGAAATTCGAATCATATACTCTCTAACCGAACAATCCCATACTTATGCAGATATTGTGCACCAAAGATCAGAGATGTTTTCGGCTTGCTGATCGTGTTACTATTCTCGAGGCTGAGATTGCTGAAGTGAAAAGCAGCATTAACATGGTACTTGGAATTGATAAATCAATTCAAAGACCCCAAAAAAATCATAATAAAATCTGGTTTTAACTCAGCTTTAGGCAAGATAAAATCGGAAATTTGATCTCTTAAAACCAATAACCCTCTTAACCCTAACAACGTAAATTCCCCTACCCAGCATGAAAATGTCAGCGATAATGTATTAACCGAAATGCCTGAACGTCAAAGATCATGCAACATAATGCTTTTTAACTTTCCTAAGAAGGGAAAAAGGAGGATAAGACTGCAACTGACGTATTTGTTTCAGACCTGGTTAATGGTCCTATAGAAATCAAGCATATTGCTTGTATGGGCAAAAAGAACCAAAATGGGTATCGCTCCCTTAAGGTCAGGCTCAGTCCTGGCGAGGATGTTCGAAGAGTACTTAGAAATAAGAAAATCTTGATAGATCTCAAAAAATCTTTGATACTGATCTAGCTATTCAGCAACGCCAAAATCTTAACCCACTTAAAAATGAGTCGAAAAAAAGGCAGAGATGGTGAACAAAACCTTACAATTAAACATGTCAATAGTGCTCCCAGAATCATCTCAAAAAACTAACAGAGTCCTTTTCAGACATGTTAGTTTATTTTCAGAATATTAGAGGTCTCCGGGCCAAACTGAACTCATTGTTTCTCAATGCTTCTTATTCCCATTATAGCATACTTGTATTTAATGAGACTTGGCTGACATCTGACTTCTCTGACAGTGAGGTCTGCCTATACGGCTATATAATTTACAGGAAAGATAAAATAACCGAAACCAGCTTATACTCTAGAGGTGTAGGTGTGCTCATTGCTCAGCTTACTGAGATATCCGTTACCACTAACTTAAAAAATTTCTGGAATTTGTAAGCTCCAAAAAAGGTAGAATCCAAATTCCTAATGAACTTTCTTATAAGGGTGTCACTGGGTCCTCCGGGAAGGAGATTGTTGGTCTGTTTGCTGAATACTTTTCAGAAATGTATAGCAAGAAAACATGCCATATGCCCAATGAAGTGATATTTAATAATTTACATCTAAACAACTTAACTATTTCTATCTCAGACATATACACTAGACTGTCAGGGCTGGATACAAGCAAGGGTCCAGGTCCTGATGGTTTACAACCCCCCCACCCCCTGGCATTCACAGATTTTTTGTCCTGGTCTTCGGAGGAGGGGTGTCAAGTTCACGCATTGTACACTGACTTCTCTAAGGCCTTCGACAGAGTCAATCATCACTTGCTAATCCACAAATTGAGGAGGGCTTTGCTACAATGGCTTTACTCCTATTTGACTGAGAGAACACAAGTTGTTCAAGTCCTTGGCTTTCGATCGATTGAGATACCTATTGCGTCTGGTGTGCCCCAGGGGTCACACTTGGGGTCCCTGTTGTTCATCTTATACATAAATGATATATCACCTTGTTTTCAACACAGTTCCTTCCTTCTCTTTCCAGACGACTTAAAACTATATCTTAAAATTAGATCCACAGATGATTGTCTCAGACTTCAACCGGATCTGGATCTGGTTCAACAACAACTGTATGGACGTGAATGTCAAAATATGCTACTCAATTTGCTTCAGTAAAAGCAGGAATAGTGTTGACCACTCCTATTACATCAACAATAACCTTTATAGAGTCAGTTTCTCATATTAGAGACCTGGGAATTACACTTGATAGTCGCTTGAGTTTTATCCCGCATATTTCTGGGGCAATTTCTAAGGCTCTTCAAATGTTGGGCTTCATCCAGAGATGTGCTGGTGACTTCCAGGGCATCGATTCCATTCGTTTACTGTATTGCTCCCTGCTGCGTCCCCATTTGGAATATGGCTCATGTATTTGGTCTCCTCATTATGATGTATACACCCGACATATTGAAAGAGTTCAACAAAAATTCTTAAGACATATATTGTTTAAGCAAAACCAAGCCGGAACCAATTATCAAGACTCTGTGAACTATCATCTGATTGAGGAGACCCTGCACATGGACACTTTGCAGACGAGGCACAATCAAAAAGGTTTGTCACTCTTTTACAACCTTCTTCATTCTCGCAGCAATTGTCCCCAGCTCCTAAATAGGATTGGCATTCATGTCCAGCCGAGACAAACTCGACAAGTGGTTGCTTTTCATAACCCAACACATAGAACTAACTATGCCTTTAACGCTTTTTCGCCTAGGGTAGCAAGACTGACTAATCAGTATACCTCTGATCTTGACTGCTTTGGTGGGCCCACCAACTTTAAAGGAAACCTAGATTTTGTGTTAGATGATCAACACCGGTGACACTGTCTCTCTTGTCTTGTCTCAATTTTCCTTTCTACTTTACTGTGTTGTACTTATTTCTTTTTCGCTTAGTGTTGATGTGCTGTCAATGTGATTGTTAATTGATCATAGCTTAAGTTAGTTAGTAGTCAAAATTTTACATTTACCTTTTTATATTTTTATTGTACATGATGATGAAAGTACTTTATTGTCCAAGAATAAATAGATGTATACAATTCTTATTGACAAAGTATAACAATGAGAAATGTTAATCCCAAACATTTAGAAAAATCTATATAAAATTCTAATTTGAAAACACACAATATGAATGTATAAAAACATAAAAAAAAAAATAATAATTGATTGATACTATAAGTCACAAACGCGAACTAGGTAATAAGGTTAGGTGAACGTAGATTTAAATATTCTATTTTGTAATATTGGGCACCTGGCCCGTTGAATAAATAAATAAATAAATTAATTTCACAATTTTTTATTAAACGTTTTTAAAAATATCTAGAAAAAAACCCATCTTCAGGATTCCCTATTTAGACACATGTTAGGAATCATTTTTGGATCCACATTTATCTTATTTTTTTAATCAAAATATTTAATCTCAACTTCAAGACACCCTGTATATGATGATCACATAAAGTGTATTTCATTATTATAAAGTTTTGTCTAATTCATCATACTGATTTGTAGTCATAATTCTCGATGAATGCAATTTAGAATTGAAAAGATTATTGCAAATGGTTAATTCAAAAAACGTTTGAAATATTATTAGCTCGTTGTTCCAAAACTAGGCAAAATTCACAGTCTGTTTGTAGGTTCAATTATCGTTAAAGCAATGTTATTCTTCTCATTTAAGCAATATAAACAATGTAATTATATTTCAATTAGTTCATTTGAGTAGTTGAGTTGACGCAGCTAAATAATTTGTAATTTATTCTAAGTGTGTTTTTGTAATCCCAAAATAAGTTAATGATTGTTAAAAGGTTTAAACAAAACAACAAGAAATTAATGCAAACGATCACCATTATTAGGAACGACGAAAAAAATACACAATCCAACACCAAACATGAAATAATCCTTAAGATTATCCTTATCAGAGGTTACTGTAAATTTTAATTTATCAAGCAAGTTACAATGTACATATTTTTTAAGGTTCAGTAAATACAAAATTAGAATTAGTGACTAACTGAATTTTTGCTAGGAAATAGATTAAATATATTTGCTAAATACTTTAATTATGTTGTCATACTTCAAAGAGACACAGCATATTTCGGATATAATTTTTTATAATATACAACAATAGAACATATATAATTCTCTGTGTGCTCTCCAAATGATTGAATAAGGTATATATTTTTAAGCAGTTTAATCAACCATATTATCAACTGGCAAATAGTAAAAAAATAACTATCATTATCACATGTTTCCCCCGAAACCCCACCTCCTTATGGGTTAGTTTAACACACATTTATATTTCACTATACTTACTTCTTTCCTAAAGCCATCGTCCCATAAATAATGCCGGTAGTGAAAATCAATCCACTTCCGAAAAGAGTACATAATCCGAAGTTGATTATAATTGGTGGAATCGCGACGCTGCAAAATAAAATTAAATAAGTATTGTAACGTTTAAAATTTATAAATCGAAGTGCTTTTTTCTGTAGAACAAAGAGCATATTCAAAAGTCCCTGATTGGGAACATCACAAAATGGGATACCATATCTCAGGGGGGACTCAAAAAGCGCAAAGTATACACTTCGCGCTAGTTGTAGGCCCAACTCCTCCCTAACAACTCTAATAGCACAACAGCCAGATGAAAGTTTCTTACTCAAGGTCAAAATATGGTCCTCAAAATTTAGCTCACCATCAATTAGCACACCAGAAACTTAGACACTGAAGTGGACCTTCTAGTCTCTTGTTAATGTTCGGTGATCCTGGTGTACTCCAGTCAAGATTTGGAGGCGTGATTAAACGTAGAATACTACATTATGTTGGTTTTCTATGGGAACTTATAAATAACAAAATTGACAGCCCTTTTTCTCTTGGCACGACTCCCTTTCCATTTACCCTGACTGCGGTCAGATCTTTTGCTCTTAATCAAGCCAGAATGAATGTTGTGACGAATGATCCTATTTACGTAAATTTGTAGTGTGATTTAAAATGCTGAAATCTGTCCCAACTTCTTGCTATATGCAGGAGCTCAGTACTGTGTTTGACTGACTAATATTAGTCAATCAACGGTATTGTTTAATGACTGATTTCAGACTGCATGTGCGTTATGGTCATTGGCAGCGAGTTGTACCGTTAATTATATTATTGTTAATAGTTACTCAATTTATTTATGTTTTGCTAATTGTTTTTTATTGTACATTAAGGTTTTTAGAATTATTGTTATTGGAATTGTTATTTTTATCTTATACCTGATTATTGGTTGTTTTTTGATTTTCCTGCAATGGGGCATCTCTTGCCTGATGGAAATAAATAGAATAGAATAGAATAGAATAGAAAAATATTTATTATGCAATAAAAAAAATACAGTAGTATATTCCCATTACACAAAAGGCAACATTCGCCTGCGCGTTCTTACATGCTACCTTCCTAAAACTAAAGTATACCTTCTCCTACATAACATCATTCCTGGGTAATATGCTCGATAATATGTTTCTTAAATTTGGTTTTAAAGGTTAGTAGAGAGGCGCTAGTAAAAAGATCATATGTTTCTAAATTATTTAGCATTTCTATAGCCCTGAAGGCAAATGAGTCCCTAAACTTTGATGTGTGGTGAAGCGGAATATCAACTCTAGTCACATTTCTAAGACTCAAAGTGTGTAAGTCCTGCCTAAGTACAAAGTATTCATACAAATAACATGGTTTATGCGAATTATAAATTTTGTAAACAAGAACTGCAAAGTGCAGCATGGCTCTATTTTTATACTTTAAAATTTCATTTTCTCTGTACACTGGCGTTATATGATCAAACTTTCCAATGTAGTAGACAAATCTAATGCAGGCATTTTGAGCAAGTTGTATCCTTTCATGATACCTCACTGTTAGAAAATTATAATACACAACATTGCAATAATCCATATGCGGAAATATAAGTGATTTAACCAATGTTAGCTTCAGATGCTCAGGCAATAAAAATTTAAATTCATAGAGGCTCCTCAATGTATAGTAAACCAGAGCAAACTTCCTATTGACATGAGCCTGAAAGTCCAAGAATTTGTCAAAAAGAACACCAAGATTCTTTGCTGACTCAGCAGCAGGCAGCAAGCACCCATGAATATTTAGTGTTACAAAATTAAATTTTTCAAATTTGTTGTGCATTGCATTAGTGCCAATGATAATATAGTTGCTCTTTTTGGCATTCAAAATAAGTCCGTTCTTAGTAGACCACTCTGACATACTGATAAGATCCTCATTCACCTCCTGCATCGCCCTACAAGAATCCTCAGGTGAAAATCCACGCAAAAGCTGTACATCGTCTGCATACAGATGCATGGAGCAGAACCGGACCACCTTACAAATGTCAGAAGTATACAAATTAAATAGAAGTGGTCCCGAGGTACTTCCCTGTGGGACCCCATGGTACATTACTGCGGGCTCCGATCTCCTTCCATCCAGTTCCACCATCTGCACACACTCTGACAAATAATTAGCACACCAATCACAGACCCGCCCAGAAAAACCACAGTAGCCCAACTTCAAAATGAGAAGTCTATTATTAATAAGGTCGAATGCCTTGCTGTAGTCAAGTAGTACCAAGCATGACACCCTAGCCTCATCCATATGCTCTTGGTTAGTGCGGTGGCAGTACTGTGGCTCCTTCGGAAACCAGATTGAACGTCTGGTAAGATCGTTTTATCCGAAATGTATTTGTTCACCATACTACACACCAAATACTCCAAAATTTTAGTAAGAATTGGTAATAGGGATATAGGTCTTAGATCAGTCTATGATTCAGCCTTCAATGATTTTGCTATAGGCTTTACAATGGACGTTTTCCAAACATTAGGAACCTCAGCACTTTGCAAACTTGCATTAAACATGTTAGTGACCACAGATACAACATGATCCATGCTAAGAAGTAGCATGTCATAACTCATCTGGTCAGTACCAAAAGCCTTTGATTTCAAGTGTGTGAATGCAGCCACAACATCTTGTTCAGAGATCACATCGAACTCGAAACGTTCATTTCCCAATCCATCCATAGTATTGTATTTAAAAAAATCAAGTTGCCCCTCCTCAATGGGAATAGCAGACTGACTAACGGTACTGAAATGATTGCTAATCTCCTGGACATCTCTCAGATGCGAAGGAATTTCGTTTCTTGGTTTGCAATGAATGTTCCATTTATCAATGCTGGACCAAAGTTTTTTAGGATTATTCCTCACTTTATTTATTTCAAAGGCCATATATGCTTTTTTTTCACTTCTTATAGCAAATGAGAGATGATTTTTAAGATCTAAATAGTAATCTCTGTGAACATCATTTTTAGTTTTTTTATACTTATTGAAGGCTTTTTTCTTTAGCTTTATTATTTCTTTAATTGTGTCAGTTATATATGGCTTGTACTCTTTTCTTTGTATTATTGTTTTCAAGGGTGCATGCCTATCAAAGACCTCAGTCAGCTGTCCATTGAAAATAGACACACGATCCTTGCACCCCCCTACTTTCTAAATCTAACCGTTGCATATCTATGTCAAACAGCTCCCTATCAAAGTAGCGAAAATCCCTATAAGTTATGGTATTTACATGGGTACTAGGTGCTGCAATTTGAGTCTTACAATAAACTAACCTATGGTCTGTCAGATTCAGCATTTCCATAGTACCTGACATAGTAACATTAACATATTTTTCTACACATAATATATCAATCAAACTACATGAGCCTCGGCTTACTCGAGTTGGATCCGTAATAACCTGTTTTAAACTAAAGATATTCAACAGTGTCTCAAGATAGTTACTTTCAACATTTTTAGTCATTAAATTTATATTAAAGTCCCCCAAAAGTAGGGTATGATTATAACAAGGCGATAGTTCAGACAAAGTGGTTTTGATACAGTCAAGATCCCTATATTTAACAAGTGGAGGCCTATACACTATTCCTAATAATATTGATTTACTTCTGTACATGCATTTAACCCACAATTGCTCCACAAGGCACCCCTCTTTTTGCACAATATTCAACTTTGTGCACATTAATTTATCGGAAATGTAAACACATACACCACCACCTCTTGATACTCTGTCCCATCTAAGAAGAGAGTACCCAGGAATAGCTAGTAGGTTATCTGGATAGTCGGGCACCAGCCATGTTTCAGTGATCGCTGAAATTGTTCTTGTAGAATAAGGTCCTTGGTAGCTGAGAATGATGGAATCAATGATCGAATGTTTACATGTGCAATGTATAATTGAGATTTGTTTTTACTGTCTGTTGTGAAACGTATGTCAGGATGTATTATTGTGCTGGTTTCATTGATAATCCCACTTTCCAGAACATTCACTTTTTTGACTGCAATGATACTGGTATTTGAGGTCTTGACTTAATAATTTTAGGAATATCATTATAATACCTGATTTTAAGGTCAGACTCGCCCTGAGTTTTCCTCTCTTCCAGCTCCTTCAGGATCCCATTCAAGTAGGTCCTCTGCGTTATAGTTAAGTCATTTTTAATATAGAAGTTCTGCTCAGTCACATTGCGTTTAAGCTTTAGGTAAGACCTTGCAACCTCTCTTGACTCAAATACAACCTTGATGGGCCTAGTTCTGTTGTCTCCATACTTCCCCAGCCTGAAAATTGAGAACTCTCCTATAGGTTCATCTCTAATTTTTAGTAAAGCTTGCCTCACAACATCCATCTCCCTATCAACTCTAATTTCTCTGTTCTTCTCCTTTACTTCCGGAATACCAAAAATAAGTATGTTTTTGCTCCTCCTTTCCCTTTCTTGTAATTCACCTATGGGTTCAACACCCATAAATGGCTTATCATTATTTTCTTTATTAGAATTACTAACAGCAATAGTAGCAATTTTTTCATTGAAAACCTCCTTTAAGTTCATAAGCTCTTTCATATCACTATCATTTTTCTTGATCTGTGATTCCTTGATTTTTTTTTACATCAGCTTCTAACTTCTTAATTTTTTCATCTTTTGTTTCCTCTAACTCACTTTCTATTCTCGTAATCTGAATATTCTCTATAGTTTTAATATCTTTCTCGAGCTGTAAGACTCGCTCTTTTAGTCTAGCAGATTCATTAATTACTGTAAAACAGTCTACACAAATAAAAGGTAGTATTCTTTTGGTCGTCTGAATCAATGCTCTAACATCAGTTGCCGAAAAGTTGGCACATTTTCTACAAATTACGGTTCTGCATATGTCACAAGGAAAGCCAAATAAGTCTGACTTGGTCTCCTTGAAAATGCATGCTTCATTACACTTGTTACAGAGATCCGGCATGACGGTGCGAGTTCTCAAATGCACTCCCGGAAGTGTCCGAGTGGTTGACTTTAGTCACAGCAGAAATTGTTTGTAAACAACGCCGTTCGGGTAAATGGGAAAACCTGCTTTTGACCACTTGTATGATCTAGGAGGAAGTTGTCATCATTAGGTAATATGGGAAAAATCGCCTCCTTAGGCACAATCACAAGTTGAAAAAGAAGTGCGTTTTCACCGCAAAACACGGCAGAAATCTCCCTGCAAACACTTGCAGATACTATCGCGGACAGGATTTATCGAACACTAATCCATTTCACCTCAAAAAGACACTCAAAACAGGCAATTTTGCGAAGATTTACAAGAGCAAAATACAGATACCGAACTGTCAACTGTCAACAATTCCAATATTAAATAAATAAATACATCTAAATATTACTTACATAACATATCCCAGGGCTCTATTCCAAAAGGGCCTGTTCTCCACTATTTCGCTCATCCTTTGAACGTGGTCAATGAACATGCAGCAACATGGCGCCTCAACGCATAAAACTATGAATCCGGCCACTATTTGCCACAGGCCTGCCACCAGCGCTGCTACGTTTGCCACAAGGATTCCTATGCAGTTCCATACCCCCAAAAAGATGGCAACTAAACAATTAATTAATACACATGAGTAAGTAAGTTATTCAGTAACCGAAAAACTATCACTTAATTTAAGTATTACAATATTTTCAGTAGAGTATGCCTTGATTGAAAACTTTGAAAAAAATCAAGACAGAATCTGCTAAGAAGGATATGAAGATTGAAAAATCTAAAATAAATGTGAGGAAATTACGCAACACTTTTCACACTATTTCCAAAATAAAAACCCAAAAAAGGGGAAGTTTCGACGCAAACAACTCCCTTCTACATCAAGTCACTGTCAATAGGCTCATTTTAAATTTTTCAAAATTATTTTTATTCAAAAGACCTTGACATATTAAGTTGATATACCAAAAATCAGATTTTACTGAGACGTCTAAATCGGTGAAAATAAATAAGAAAATGCCGCTGGAACATTGTAAAGGCGTGACGTCGTAAGATATGAAGGTCGCGTTGGGATATATATTTATCTATGACAGCATTCTCGCGGCGCGGTGGCGCGGGTCGCGGCCTAGCAACAGGAAGTGATCCTATTTTATTACGTCACCTCCCCGATGGAGACGCGCTTCGAATTCTGCATATTTAAACTCTTATTCACGAACTGATTAACGGATTGATTTAAAATTTTGAATATGGCTTATTTTTATGAAGTATTGTGGATAGGTAATAGAAATTTGATTGTTTTTTTTTATGAGTCTATTGGAACTTGAGCTAAAGGAAGACCAACATACTCAGATATGCTCTGAGAAGAGATGTGTGATAGAAGTAAATCAAGTTTATATTTCTATGAGAGAAATTAGCCAAATAAAATTAACATTTCTTCTGATTTGGAATCTTTTAAAAATAACTGCGAATGTATTATTAAAAATGTATTCAAAATTAAAAAAAAATCAAAATAGTTTATTTGTGTTAACATACAACAGTACTCACACAAGTCAATACAATATTAAAAAAGAAAATACAAATATTATAATGTTATAAAATGTTATAAAATACAGATTCGACATATTATGTATAAATTTAAAAATTTGAAACATCAAAGTCTGTACATGGGTACAGCATTGAGGCAAACAACCCCTACTGTTACATTAGACATTAAAATTATAATCAAGACAGTTTAAAAACAATAAACAAATAAAAAAAGCATTGATCAATACATTGTTAAAATGCGTGACAGTTTAAAAACGCTATATTATCTCGTTTACATCACAGGCCATATATTCATTTGTAGAGTAGAATGCCCGACTGATGAGAAGGTTTTTCATTTTATTCTTAAAATCTTTAATAGGCAGATTTCTTATCGTTATAGGAACCTTATTATAGAAATGGATCGCCAGATGTCCGGGGCCATCCTGACACCTCTTTAGCCGCCAACTGTTTAGTACCAGATTTTGTTTATGACGCGTACCGTGCGAGTGAACAGATGCATGAGCCGTGTATTGCCCAACGTGAGTCCTGACATATAGTAGGTTTTCCAGAATAAATAAGCATCGTAGAGTTATTGTTATTATTTATAAAGTCCTGTCTACAGTCATCCCTGTAAGACGTTCCTGCAATAACCCTTGGGGCCCTTCTTTGCAGGCCAAAAACTTTGAACGCAGCACTGCTGTGGGCCCATACAAGTATTGAGTATCCAATATGTGCATGACATAAGGAGAAATATGCCTGCCGCAGGACAGTCTGAGAAACGCATTGTCATAGGTTGCGCAATACAAAGAGGTTAGTTGCTAGTTTCTTACAGAGCATAGCAATATGGACGTCCCATCGGAGGGTTTGATCCAAATGTACCCGAAGAAATTTAACACTCTTAGTACTGGAGTCTGGAGGAATTTGTCTCATAGAAAATATCATGTTTCGGGTTTTTTCATTGTTCAAGAAAATTTGGTTAGATGTAAACCATTCATTTGCTCTTGCTCGCGCCGCCTCAGAAGCCTCTCTCGCCTCATCATAATTCTCATGCACACGGGAAAAGGTGGTGTCGTCCGCAAAGATAGTATAGTGCGTACTGGGGTCTATGTTAGGAAGATCGTTGATGTATATTAAAAATAGAAGGGGTCCCAGAACAGACCCCTGAGGAACTCCCACAGTCAACTCCTTCCTTGCGGACGTCACCCCTCCCACCCGTACAGCCTGAAACCTACTTTCAAGGTAACTTTTTATTAAGGCAATACTGCTCATGTGAAAATTGTAGAGTTTAAGCTCTTCGAGGAGTACGCGATGAGAAACACAATCAAAAGCTTTGCTTAGGTCACAGAATGTTGTAAACACAAAGCTACGGTTCTCAAAGGCTTTCAAGAGAAGAGACACCAGCTCCATTATTGCTGATGTGGTGCTTTGCTGTTTTCTGAAGCCAAATTGAGAATCAGTAAAAATATAATTCGACTCAAAGAACCGCGATATACGTGATGCCATACACTTCTCGAATATTTTTGAAAAGATTGGAAGTAGAGAAATCGGTCTGTAATTTGTGATGTTGTTTTTAATCTCCTTTTTTGTAAATTGGTACTTGGGCTTCTTTAAATACATTTGGAAATACTGACTCTTTAAAGCATAAATTAATGAGCTTGGTTAGTGGGCTAATTATAGGATTTTTTATATTTTTTATAAGACTAACATTAAAGTCATAGATGTCTTTACTTTTTTTGTTTTTTAGTGAATTTATATTGTCACGCATCTCAATGAGTGTGACCTCCGTGAAACGAAATATCTCTTGAGGGGTGTTAAAGTTATTATCTAGAGGGTTAAGATTGGAGGGATCAAGATTCTGCTGAAGGTCACCAGCAACATTTACAAAAAAGTTATTGAAACTATCAGGGCTGATGGATATTCCAGTTAGAGATTTTTGTGACTTTCCACGATATTCATTAATAATATTCCACATGAGACTTATTGGATTTGGGGCATTTTTATCAGATTATCATTTGCAGTTTTCTTAGTGGTGGTAATTTGGGCTTTATACCTCTTTCTGTATTCATTCCTGTAATTAGTTAACCACGGGGAAGGATCTGCCTACAAAAATCATTTAGAAGATGGAGGTATTCTCGCATTGATTTTAGGTTATTATCAAACCAGTTTGTAGTATGAACCTGATTACCTTTTTTGACAAATGTTTTTATTGGAAATGCCTCATGATATGCTTGTGTCAATACATTCAGAAATATTGAGCATTTTTCATCTGTACCACAGTCCTCACTTAAAAACTTCCAATTGTATTAATTGTTAGTGATCAATATCATGGTTACAGTTCGGATACTCTCACACATGGCTTTATCTACATGAACTATTTTTGGTTAAACCAAATTCAATGCTGATCTGACGATGAAATTGTAATACTTTTGGCAGGTTTTAATAACTAAAATAAATTATCTGTACATTTTCAGAAAAATTACGTACATTTGTACTTTCTAGACATTTTAGCATTGACGCGCCTTTTAAATTATTTGTCATTTTGGTAATGCCAATACTTGCACATGGTAGTGTCAAATGTTGCCAATAAAATCTGTGGATCCAGTTTGTCGAAGGAGTTCAGAGAAAGTATTTGAAATGTATGTTTCTTTAAAAGTTTTGATTTTATCTGTAGCGTGACTATGATATTGATTAATTGCGGCCTCAACTGACTTGTTGACTTGGCTGAGAGTAATCTTGTCGTTTTTAATGTTTTTAACTCCGGAGATGAATCTGTTTTGTTTACTTCTTCGTTCAAGGATTTTAAAGCTATGTCGGCTGTTTTGCTTCCTCTGGTTTCCTCGACTGGCCGAGTTGCCACTATTGATATTCTTGTTTTCAGCTGTTCCATTGGTGGCACTGCTCAAGTTGATGCCGATGTTTCGGTCGTTGACACTGTTGACATGTGTTTTAGGATCGGAAGAGGAAGTGGCGCTGGAATTAGAGGGAAGAATTTTAACCTCCTGAATAATAAGAGGCTTGTTATGTAACTGTTCTATTTTTTTTTTTTCGAAAAGTTCGACCTCTTCCTAAATTAGGTCGTTCTTTTCCTGCAGTTCCAGAACCAGAATACTCTGAAGGCCATTATTTCTAGTATATAACTTCAGTCTCTCACCATCCACCATATCATTCTCACCATTGCAGTGCAGCATTTATTTATTTATTTATGTATTAGTTGTTCCTTTTGTTTTTCTAACACATATAGTACATATTCAAATCTATTTATTGCCTTTTTGGCAATAATTTTGCAGTTTTCTGTCTACTAATATCAATCGCGTCCACCATGTTGACTGGTGGCTGCTAGGGATTAATTACTTAGCACCTTCTAATTTTCTATGTTCTATTTGTATTTTAGATATTTGTTTTTTATATTAACTTTATTTATTTTGTACAGTTTATTTTGAGTAATGTAAACATATGTAGGGCACTTAAAGGGGTATGGAATAAGGGGTCCTGGTTTGTCTTGGATTGTATCCTATCTGTCAGGGAGAACACAGAGAGTTGTGATTGAAAAAAAAAAGGGGAAAAAATATCCACTTTTTATATTTTTTATAAATGATATAGCATCAGAGATTCTAAACAGCAACACTTCTTTGGTGAGCTTTGCGGATGATACAAACCTACTTGTCTTGGGAAATACCCTGTCTGAGGTCCTTGGTCTATCCAGTGATCGGTTGGAAGCTCCGCAGGAATGGTTCCTAAATAAATCGTCTGTCACTAAATAAGGACAAGACAGACTTTGTGTGTTTCAGGACAAAACAGAAAAACCATGGTTTTCGAACAGAGGTCTGCCTGGGCTCTGGAGATGTTACCCTATCCACCAGCACCAAATTCATGGGGTTGCATATAGATCAACATCTGGATTGGGTTAAGAGAGTGTCCAGTATATGTGCTAGAGTAAACTCTGTCTGTTACTCACTGAGGATAATGACTAGGTATTTGAATTCTGCAAACCTAAGAATTGTTTACTTCTCTAAGATTCACTCCCTGCTTAGGTTTGCAGTAATCAATGCCAACAGGGTCTCCTTTTATGCCTTGGGTACAGAGAAAGCTGTATAGGAAGGTTCAAATATTCAAGCATTTAGACACTTTCAGGGTTATATATCTGTGAGTGTCTTATATTTATTTGCAAGAACAGAGAAAAATTCACTGAACATGAAATTCATCATAATTTTAACACTAGGTATGTAGGACTAAACTTTCTGGTTCATAGGCTGACTGCAATGGAGAGAGGTCCCATGTACCTATGCATGCATAAAATTCTTTAATACATTGTCGGATGACTTAAAGGCTGAGCAATCTTTTAAAGCATTTACGAGGAAACCCATTAAACTGCTTCAAGAAATTGAGCCCTATGCAATCAAAGAATTTTTTAAATTATTTGAAAGATTAGTTTGGATGTTTACCAGTTTGGTAGTGTAGTATGTTGGTATTTACATGTTATTTTATTTTTAAATCTATATGTTAAGCATAGTGTAGTGATTTACTTATGGAATTGTGATTTTGCATTCCCATATTTAAGTACTTTTTTTGTGACGCACATCATTTCAATCATTATTATGTATTCGATTTGTAACAATTTTTTATGATTAAAGGTTTTTGAATTTGAATTAAAGATGCCCATTTGGTGACGTTGCTTTATCATTTTCTTTGATGTTGTTGGCAATAAACGATATTATTATTATAAAAATTGGCATGACGTAAAGTTTAAATTTATATTTAAAAGTGGCGCCTCAGTGTTGTGTATTGGTGTGTACGTAATCGTGTGTTTTTGTTTTATTGAAAAAACTTGGATTATACCAAAAGTACGTCGATTTGTGGTTGGAATTATTTGGCGCCAGGACGTTGTTTACATTTTTCGGCGGCGACTGCGTTCCAGTTTTAGAATTTAAATCCATATTTACTTATTTTTTTTTATTGTTTTAAAAGGCGCAAAATAACAACGTCATGACGTGCTGTATGTGCTCCCATTTCTTGTGCCAGTTTTTGTTGAAGAGTGTAACCAAAATTAGTGCATAGAGCGGAGACCATACTATCGATATCGTTGCTCTTACTTCACCAGTGGCTCATCATGGATTCAACCTGCACTTCATGTGAAAAGTCTTGTGTTTTTAAGCGTCGCCCAAACGCTAAATTAGGCGAGCTCTTTGGTATTGCCTGTGACCTTTGCAAACTATTCTTCTGCAAAGCTTGTATTAACGTGACCGCTGCTGAGATTGATGCGTTAACAATTCATAACAGATCTGTCTCTATTTACTGTAGCGGCCGTAAAGGTAAAGATTCCTTTCCTGATAGAGATTTATCTCGGCACATCGAGTCTCTCAAAACTCAATTAAACCAAAGAGTCAATTATATATTATTTACTCTCGAGGCCGACTGTGAGAAGCTTAAATCTAACTTCAAACTGATAGATTAGTTTCGGACGCCAGATTGAAAGACGTTTACATCAAGCGACTTCAAAGGAGAACAGAAACGATGGATGACGAAGTTTTTCTATCTGAAAAGGCTAATGAGTCCACTATCCATTCGCTGAGGGATGAACTGCTGTGCCTAAAAAAGGAGTTTATAGAGCTGCAGGTACAAAACACTGACTTGTCTGAGACAAATCTAGGCTTGATTGCTAAGATAAAGTCGCTTGAAATCGAACTTGCTGACTTAAAAGGTAGTAGAAGCTCCTTACTTAACAACATATATTCCTTAACTGTAGAAAATGATAAGTATGTTCAAAGTATTGTTAACCTAAATAAAAAACTTAGCTTAAGGAGCTCGCGCGTCGATAAGTGCTCTCAGGTTAACCTAGTGTCTACTGCTAGTACTGCGGATAGCACTATTGCCATGCCCTCATTGGAAACCAATAATATAAGCAGAGAACCAGCTTCTGTTGGACCAGTCTCAAACTTGCCCGTCATTGGCAACACTAATTTAAGCTCAACCCCTATCATCAGACGTACAAAGCGACTTCTCCTTCTCTGTGAAAAGTTGGGTAGGGGTTTGGAAAACAAATTAAGAGAGAAACTTATTAATGTATACGCGGTGCAAAGCATTATCAAGCCATTTGCTTCCTTTGAGAGTATCTGGGGGAATGTGGAAATCTTGACGAGGGACCTTGGCATGGATGACTTTGTGATTCTTTATGCTGGGTATAGCAACTTCAGTGGTGACCATTTTCCAAAACTTCAGTTCATCACTGGTAAATTGAACCTACTTGTTCATACTAACGTTATTATTTTAAGCACCCCTATTTGTTTTAGAAACCCAAGTAAATGTTATAGTCTTAATTACAAGCTGAACAACTTAGTTTTTAATTTTGAAAAGTTTACCCTAACTAACCCTAACAGAATGAGTTTTATTAATAGTTGTAATGTGTTAGGTAATAAGCGTTCAAATGTTGAATTGTCGGCACTGATCAGTTCAGTAATTCAGTTTCCCAGCAGCAAGAATCTTTTATATATTAAACTTGATGAAGTGGTATGTGATGATTCTCGTCAAAGCAGCCTTAATCCTACTCAAGTGGTTGCCTCAAGTGGTAATAGTTCTCTAACCTGTGACGTTCCGGTCGAAAACGATTTTAGCTTTGACTTATCTTTGTCCTCCCCTAATGATGTACTTTCCTTCAACTAATGCCACGCACCTAAATTTTCGACAGGAACTTGCAGAGATGGTTGCCACTTAAACAATGTTTTCTTGGTGTTCTATCAAAACTGCAGAGGCATAAAAACCAAATTAAATAAACTTAAATGTAATATGCTTCTTAACGATTATAAATTAATTGCATTATCTGAGACCTGGCTGAACGAACCGATAGAGACCGCAGAGTTTGCCTTTAGCAACAGGCTCGTTGTTAGAAAAGATAGGAGTAGGTTGTTGACTGGTAAATCTCAAGGAGGTGGTGTGTTGCTGGCGATTAGGGATTGTTTTATTGCCACTGAACTGAAGATTTTTGATGCTGATCAGGAAGCGCTGTGTATTAGAATAGCATTTGGCGCGTCTATTTATTTGTATGCCATTGTAATTTACTTTGTCCCTAATAGTACTAGTGATATGTATGAAAGGTTTTTTGAGGAAATTGACGCTAATCTAGTAGGTAAGAAGAACTCAGAGTTTACTATTATTGGCGACTTTAACATTCCTTCCTATGTTAATCCTATGTCCTGTAACGATTGCTTAAACTCTCTTCATTCCTTTGTTTCTTTTTATTTCAAGCGAATTTTGTCAAAAACTTTAATAATGTACTTCTTGACCTCGTTATCTCATCCTTGGACGGCGTTCAGGTGGATGGAGTAGAGGATTCCCTGGTTCCTATTGACAGGCACCATCCATGTTTAAGTGTTTGCTTTAAGCCTAAAGAACGCCCAAGATTCTGCAAGGTTGAGCCAAGTACTAAATTTAATTTTAAAAAAGCTAATTTCTTATTATTGTGTAATCTGTTTGCCTCACAGAACTGGGATCTCCTCCATTCTTGTTCAGAAATTTTTGATAAATCCGTTCCAAAGACCACCCAAATAAATAAAAGATATCCAGTATGGTTTACTAAAGAAATTATTAATCTTATCAAGCTTAAATATAAACTTTTTCCTTAAAACTAAGAAATACCAGTTGAACTATTGGAAGTGCAGATACCGTTCCATTAGAGCTGCTGTAAAGATTAAAATTAAGGCTGCCTATGCTGTCTATTTGAGGGATATGGAATCTGGTTTGAGGGGGAATCCCAAAATGTTTTGGTCTTTTGTGAGGTCTTTACGTGATTCTGCTGATATTCTAGAGGAAATTACTTTTGAGGACAGAATCTACTCAGGTTCTCAACAGGTTGCAGATGGGTTTGCCAATTTTTTCAAGTCAGTGTATATAAACGACAACGATTTAGACTATCCACCCACGGAGCCCATGTATTTTTTCTGTAGTTAACTGATTTCTGAGGATGAAATCTTAAAGGCCGTCAGGATTAAAGCGAACAAAGCAATTGGCCTAGATGGCATTCCAGCGTATATCTTAAAAGGTTGTCGTGATTATTTATTGCCACTATTAAAACATCTTTTTAACCTAATCCTCAAAACCGCAACTTATCCAGATAGATGGAAAGTTAGCAAAATTCTTCCTATACACAAGTCCGGCTCTAGACATGAAATAAAAAATTATCGACCGATTAGTATTATGAGCTCCATTTCTAAGGTCTTTGAGTTGATTATTTTTGAGCGATTATATCATGAAATTTCGG
>MU184057.1:106623-141845 GCA_016904865.1 Pissodes strobi | reverse complement strand
TATCTTTTAAATAATGAGCAACTGCAAAGAGTAACCCAACAAAAGGATTTAGGAGTTATTTTTGACACCAATCTTTCATTTTCTTCCCACATCTTGTCGAAGGTTGAGAGTGCTCAGAAGATTTCTGGATTTGTTGCCAGATCCACCAAGGAGCTTAGCATTGAGGTCAATTTACATCTTTTTGATTGCTTGGTGTTGCCAATCTTGGAATATGCCTCCGTCATTTGGTCCCCTCAATATAATGTCTGGATATCACTGATTGAGGGCGTGCAAAGGAGGTTTTTAAAGTGCATGTACTACAGGAAATTTGGTGTTTATCCCCAGAGAGGTTGCGACAATGAACACTTATTGGCGGAGTTTGATAGACTTTCTCTGGGTAAGAGGAGAATTAAAATATTCTTGTGTACTGTTTTTAAAATGTTGAAGAACAAAATTGATTGCCCTAATATTCAAGAATTTCCTTTTGCAATTAACAGATTAAATTCCCGCAACTCAAGAATGTTTTATTTGGCATATCCACGTACTAATCTTTACAAAAATTCGCCAATATATAAACTCTGCTATTATTTTAACTTGTATGCCTCTGATATAGACATTGACTTGACTAGTTTTAATGAATTTAAGAAAATTATTATAAATAAACTAAAATCGACATAGTTACCAGGTAATCTTTTAATATGTTTTATAGGTCTCGTATGTGCGTTCTGAGTGTTTATGTATCTTATAATCAATTTTGAAATTTTAATGTTTTTTTAAAACTGGCACGTAGTCATAGATGTCTTGCTTTAGTGTACATTTTATACTAGTTTTAAGTTTTTACCTCGGTTTTTACTTTAAGGTTTATTGTCTTTTTGGCTTAGTATACTTTATTCATTGTAGATCTCTTTAGTTTTAAGTTGGTATCTGTAATTGGCTCTTGTAGCTGTTGATACTTGTGACAAATAAATAAATAAATAAATTTTAATAGAATTATCACAGAAATATCTGATACAAAATATCTAGGCATGATAATCGATAACCACATAATATGGGACCAACATGTTGATTAGCTTACAAAAAAATACATACAACACATACATAAATTTTATATTCTTTGAGAATTTCTAAACAAAAAACTTCTATTGTCAATTTAAGCCATAGTAGAGTCTCTAATATGTTATGATATTGTGGTATGGGGTTGTCTGTACAATAATTCTCTCGAACAACTGAACTTTATACAGAATTTCAATCTTAAAGTTATATATAAAAGATAGAATTTTTCTGCTAATGAAATTTAACATACAAAATATTAAATATAGAGGATTGTAGATTATTGGAACTGTGCAATTTTGTGTTTGAATGAAAGTCTAAAAAATATATATAGAACATACTTACAAAACTAGACAAAATGTAAACAAACATATCCTCACACCTAATGGTAACACAAACTTAAACCTCAGATTTATTAATTACTTAGCACCTTCTAAAGTGTATAATATGATACCTGTGCAAATTAAAGCTGGATTTATATATTAACATAACATAAGCATAGCATAGAAATAGCATAGCATAAGCACATTACAAGAAATGGTCAGTTGATTTAAGTTTGCCTTTGTAAACATATCGTGCTTTTGATTGCTCTGTGATCTGAGGTAGTTTTCTGCTGCCCAAGTGCAAGTTATTTCGTCAATTTTCGTAGTGTAGCCAGAGTTATTGTGATGAACAGCTGGTGAAAATACCACCTTTACACAACACACTCTCGCTCTGTTATCCGCGATTGTTTTTTTCTCATGTTACTTTATCATTACTTAAAAAATATATACATCCGACATTCCGACACCTAAAAACTTATCAGCGAGTGACCATATAGTGCGTTTACCACAACAACGTCGGTTAAATATCGTGATTTTGCCACATCCATAGGCCGTTTCACCTGCACCGGCAATTTGAGTGCGCCCGGTCTTGGAGACAATGAGTCAACACGATAGACTGTTGGACTGCTATCTCTGCGGTTTGGTCTGCACTGCGAAGGAGGATAAACATGTGCTGTTCGGTTGTTTCTGCGATTTCTGTGCTCGACCAGTCTGTAGGAACTGCTCTGGTGTGAAAACCGCGACTGAACTCAGAGCTGTTTTGCTTCAAAATCGGGCAAGCATCTTGTGGTGCCCTGAATGTAAGATAACCAATCTAAACCAGCTTAAGATTGGCAAGTCTGATTTAAGCTCTAAACCACATAATCAGACAAACTCCGCATCATCTCTCCCCAATGAGGCACTTCATGTCGAAATTCAATACCTCAAAAAACTGCTAAAGGAAGTTGAGGACAAAAACGATATCCTCAAAAATAATAACGTGCTTTTGTCTAAAATGGTGGCTTCCCTAGAGAAAGACATCCAAAAGCAAGTCAACCATGATGCCAACCCAAAGTACACTCCCGATGCAAACCCAAACTTTGAGGAGCTCCTGAGGGAACACTCCTGCCGAGAAAATAGGAAGAAGAACTTTATCCTCTTCAATTGTGATGAAAATGTTCAAGATATCAGGGGTGTAGCCATGGACGTTGTAAGGCAATGCTCTCCTGATCTTAGTATTCCCATTGAACAACTGGATGCCTACCGCCTAGGTAGGGTAACCGAGGGCAAATGCAGACCAATTAGGGTTGTGTGTGGAACAATTCATGCAGCCTCGACCATTATACGCAACGCTAAAAGACTTAAATCTAACCAAAATTTTACCCACCTATCAGTCAGCGACGACAAGACCCCTCGGCAACTTCAAGCCCACCGGGATGCCAGGAGGATTCTGAGAGAGAGATTGGATGCAGGCGAGACCAATCTCAGGATTGTCTATCGTGATGGTGTTCCAAAGATCATTTCTCTTAACGACCAAGATTTAAACTAATAACGTCCAACGGGAGTACAACCATTCTATACCAAAATGTTCGTGGTCTTAATACCAAGACACATAATTTCTACAGGAGTGTCTCTTCAGGCGAAAATCATGTAGTGGCCGTGTCTGAAACATGGATTCAGGAGGGAGTGCATGATGCTGAACTGTTCGGCGATGAGTACCAAGTCTACCGCAAGGATAGGGACCTAGAGGCTCTGCGTGTGACCAAGGGCGGCGGGGTGCTCCTGGCTGTCCGGCGTGACATCCCATCCGCCAGAATCGACTTAAAACAGCTCGAGCTGGATATTCCTAGTGTGGAGATTCTTGGTTGTAAGTTAACCATTAACTCTCAGATTATGTTTATTTTTGTAATTTACATGCAGCCAAACTCTCCTCTGGGCCACTATCGGACACTATATGATTATTTATCTGCTCTTAGCCTTATTCATAACAACAGGATGGTCTTGGTGGGTGACTTTAATTTAGACTATCAGGTATCCGACATAGGCTTATACTCCAAACTCACAGTGTTAAAGGACTTTATGGCATATTTCGATTTAACTCAGTTTAATAACATTTCTAACTCTCACAACCGTGTCCTTGACCTTGTTCTTGCCAACTTCCCCTGCTCTGTTAGAAGAGAAATGATGCCTCTTGTACCTGAGGACGCCCATCATCCCACTCTTGCCATCGCTGTCGAATGTTCTTCTCTCGGTCGCGATGGCAAGAATTTTCCTACGAACCCTCATAACAGAAACTACAATTTTCGCAAAGCCAATTTTCCATTATTATATCACCTTATATCTGAGACCGATTGGGAATTTCTCGCTGCCTTTTCCGACGTTGATGGGGCTGTCTCGGCAATGTACGAGAGGATCTACGACCTCTTTGATCGGTCAGTTCCGCTGTTTCGCTCTCAAAAACGTAAATACTCCTACCCTTGCTGGTATTCTGGGGATATTATTAAACAACTGAAGGCAAAGTCTCGCCTGCACGAGAAGTGGAAAGTTTCTAAATCCCAAAATGATTATAATGCCTTTAAAATAATGCGTGCAAATATCAAAATTAAGATCGACTTAGCATACAAAGAGTTCATTGCACAAACAGAGGACTCCATTGTGAATGATCCAAAAAAATTCTGGAAATTTATTGGACAGAAGCAAAATAGTTCTCGTATCCCCGGTGAAATGTTTTTCGGCGATGCTGCCTTCGACTCTCCCAACGGCATTGTGAACGCTTTTGCTGACTACTTCAAAAGTGTCTATGTTGATTCCTTTCCTACCAATGATCATGAATCTACTGAGAGTGATAATGACAACTCACAAAACATAAATATTCTTGCCCTTGACAATACAGACATCTTATCTGCTTTAAAAGGTCTTAAAAATAAGGAAACTGCAGGGCCAGACGGCATTCCGTCATTTCTTCTGCGGGACTGCGCATCAGTGCTGGTGAAACCTATGCTCTTTATATTCAATCTTTCCATTTCCAGGGGTGTCTTTCCCGACCTATGGAAGTGCGGTAAAATCTGCCCTATCTACAAGAGCGGTAATAAGAGCCATATTGACAACTATCGGCCAATATCCATTTTGTCAAACTTTTCGAAGGCCTTTGAGGTCTGTGTTTACAATAAACTGTTCCATCAAGTAAAACATCTTATTTCTCCGAACCAACATGGTTTCTTTCCATCCAGATCAACTGTTACTAATTTAACTTCCTTTTTAAACACCGCCTATCATGCCATAAATACTAAGTAACAACTGGAGGTTGTGTACACGGACTTCTCGAAGGCTTTCGACAAGTTGAATCATAGTATCTTGAATCTTAAACTTCAAAGGATGGGATTTCATGACAGTCTGTTACGCTTCTTCGCCTCCTACTTGGGAGGTAGAAGGCAGTTTGTCGAGTACAGTGGTTACAGGTCTGGGGTCTTCCTGGCATCTAGTGGTGCCCCTCAGGGTAGTGTTTTGGCACCGTTTTTGTTCTTATTGTTTATAAATGACATTTGCAATGACATGTCGAGCCATTCCCTCCTCTTTGCCGATGATATGAAGATCTTTCGTGTCATCCAGGGACTCGATGATTGTCAGCTTCTTCAGCGGGATCTTGACCGACTGAGTGTTTGGTGTGATCAAAACTGCCTTCCACTTAATGTTCAGAAGTGTAAAAAAATGACCATCTCTCTAATATATAACACGCAGCATTACAACTACACCCTCTGTGACGCTTCACTCCCTGACTCGGAGGCTGTGCGAGATCTGGGGGTCATTGTGGACAGGAGACTGACATTCAACGGGCACATCGATGAGGTGGTGTCATCAGCTTTAAAAATACTCGGTTTTGTTACTAGGGCTACCTCTGAGTTTGCGAACCCATCCAGCCGAATAAGTATCTATAATTCATTAGTAAGATCTAAACTTCTTTATGCGGCTCCAGTATGGTTTCCTGACTATAATGTGCATGTGGATAGATTGGAGCTGGTACAGCGTAGATTCCTGAAGCAGCTTTCTTTCAGGGTTGATGGTGTCTATCCACCCAGAGGTATCGACCAGGGCCAACTGCTCAATCGCTTTAAAACCTTATCCCTGAAACACAGCACTGTCTGTGCAAGCCTGGTACTTCTGTATAAGTTGTGCAACGGCTCTGTTGATGCCTCGGATCTCCTGTCCAAGATTAACTTTTTGGTCCCACAGTTCAACACTCGCAGACACCTGGTCTTTTATCTCCCCACACACCACACCAACGTGGCTGTCAAAGAGACCATCTATAGGGCATGCGCCTGGTTTAACATGATGAATAGTGTCCACTGCTTGGACCTGTTTAACTTAACTTTAAAAGGCTTTAAGAGGGAGGTGAAGTTGCATGTTCATCTTGTGTAGTCGGGTATTCTGTAATTATATTTATATTTATCTATACATCGTTCTTTGTTCTTATATATATATTTATTTATAGTATCTTTAGTTTATTATTGTAAAAATATTTTACTTTTTTGTTATTTTACATTGTCTTGTTATTGGGATAACCTGTTGGACAATAAACCATTTGAATTTTGAATTTTTTGAATTTTTGAATCTTTGAATTTTGAATTTTATAAATGGGCTTGTGTTATGTTGCGCCTGAGCCGTAAATCGAAAATACTAACCTTACAAATTCCATAATTTTGTTTAAAATTTTTTTGAAGAAGTATATTATAGAGTCTTATGTATAATAATTTATAAATCCTTACCATTCTCAAAAAGAACATGCAATACAAGCATTCAAAAAGCCAAAACACCAAACTTTATTGAACATCGCATATGTCATTCTCTCAAAAGGTAAATACAATTAAAATTCTGTGTTTTCATTGGTCGAACATAAGCACATAGCATAAGAAGTTGAACATTGGCCAACTTCTTATGTCAAGCTTATGTTGAATCTTATGTTATGTCGATCTATAAATTGCCTAACATAAATATGATTGTTTAACTTCTTATGCTTATGCTATGCTTATGTTATGTCAATCTATAAATCCAGCTTAAAAATATAAGAACAATTATGATGTTCAGGAAAGAGTGTAGACTATATATTGTTGATAATAGCAGAGTAATGGTAATCAAATGGATAAACGGTATTAGTTTTAAACTATTGGTTAATATTACGTACTTAGGTGACATTATTAGGTATACTCGGAAATTGTATATTTTCTGGTTTAGCACATGCAGATGTTAGGTCATCTAGGTGCATATGCAAAAATGTCATCCAATCATATTTATTTAAATTAAGTACATTCCTCTTAAATTGTAAAATTCCCTATGTTATGCTTGTATGCTTACCAATAAAAAAAATGTAATACTATGAATAAATAAATAGTTCATTGGCAGACAATTAATATTTCTTAAACTATGATACATCTACCTACTTATCTTAATTGCCCAAATCATAAGATCATCCCACTTTGAAACTGTCAGTTGAAATTAAGTAGGTTTTTAGAATGTAAATGCCTTTTTATTTCATTTATTTTAAATATGTATGTAAGCATATAAGCTTGCGCAAATCTACAATCAAATTTCGACAAAAATAACAATGGGCCTGGTAAAGGCAGACATTCTCTCAATATGGCCCTTTTTCTTATATTGTTATATACAGTTTACAATTTGTTATGCTTGAACTTGCGCGACATTAGACTTAAATTAAACAGTTCCTCTGAGATACGCACTTTATCAACAAAAATATGGCCAAAATATCGAATTTTTACTTACTAAATCCAGCCACTGTTCCAACCCCCCTGCCAGCAAACTTCAACCACCAAGAAATTTCGTCTTTCGACACGGGATCCTGTCCGGGCCTGGCCATCAGGGCCGACATTTTTTCCTGGAACGACTGTAAAATGAATTGTAAATTTGCGTTTCGCCAAATTTTTGGAAATTTCTTACCATTATCGAAAAATTTGGGGAGTATCGTCTACAAACACACCACAGAAAACTCTTAACGTGAAGAAATGTCAATACGTCAACGTCAAAGTAGATGTTGACATAACCACCGTGGACATAACCAGCAAAGAAGAACCCTGTATTTTAGAAGACCGCAAGGCAGGGCCGTATTCAGATCATAGGCTTAACATAATAATTCAATGGGACGATTAAGCAAATATATTTTAAATATGCTTAAATTGGTAAATGTAAACCGAATTGTTTTAAAAATATCATCGATTGAGAGTTGGCATTTACGCATACATCGACTTCGACCTACACAATTATTGCCCATGCTGAAAACGTGAAAGTTTTTTCCGTTTTCTACAATCTACAGCCAAACTTGGTCTTATCGTGCGGGTTTTGCAATTTATCATCGACCAACCGAAGTTTGACTTTCTTGCATTGTGTTTAATCACACCCTCCAATTAAAATTTATAAAATAAATATGAGAAACGTATACTATTTTGACATGGAAAAAAAACGATAAATTTATTTTCAGCCATACTAAAAAGTTTATACCAGCTACATTTTTATATACTCAAAATCAACTTCAAATTTTTTTGTTGTACCAAGAATGAGTTCTTATTGACAACGCTCGAATAGCATAAAAAAAGTAAATATTAAAAATTAAAATTAAAAAAAAATTAAACAAAACATATGGAAGACAATCGAATATATGTAAGCTAAAATCGGTCTTCAAGGAACTCAATCACATCAATTCAATTCAATTCAATATATTACGGTCAACAATTATTACAAACAATTTTACCACGTCAAAAAGAAAATACTTTTAAGTTAGTTAAATTATGCCAACACTTAGTTAAAATATACAGATAAAATAACACTAATAAAATGGCATTAATGTAAGTTAAGACGTTACTATATAACACCAATAAACATTAGAACTAAAATGGCATTGATACTAGTAGATGCTACAATTAAACAAACACCAACATTTTCAAAACCTATACTTAAGCCAACATTTACAGACGACTCGGTCTGAGCCAGCAGCGTATCTGTCGGAAAGAGCCAGGACCAGAAGCAATCAATGCCGGCGCTATCCCGCCCCAAAAATCACACTACATGCCCAGCAGGAGCCATGCAGACAAGCAGACTATAAAAACTCAAACTCCAAGAACTCCCGAGCACATATATAAAAGGCATTCCGCAGTAGAACTCCCCCTATACTGGACAAACAGACCACTCAGATTAATGGGTAGGTGATTATAGTACTTTGCATCTAAGTAATTTATTGACATTCTTGTTTGTTTTTCCATTTCTGGTGATATACCGTGGTAACAATTATTAAGGCCGTAGTCGCTGAAATTTCGATGACAATATACTAGGCATTCATATATGTATATTGATAAAATTATCATGATACTTAGCTCTTTGAAAGCCTGCCTTGTATCAGCCCTGTAATCAAGACCTGCAACAACCCTCCTCTGCAGTCCAATTATTCGTGCTGCTTGTGACGAGTGACCCCATGTCAAAATAGCATAACAGGCCACCGACTGGAAAGCACCATGAAAAGCCTGGAGAAGGCACGGTTTAGGCAACACCCTTTTTAAGGTTTTTGATAGAAAAAAACATTTTTGAACAGACGACCAGCCATGTAGTCTGCATGTCTGTCGAATCTTAACGTTGGCTCAAGATGTACTCCCAAAAAATTTAACATCCTCATGTCCTACTCTATACTCCTCAATCCGAAGATAATATTTTCTGTCTTGGCATCATTTAAAACTAGTCTATAACTGCAAATCAAGCCTTCCGTTCATTCACACTAGCTTTCATACGTTCAGTTAACCTCTACATGCATACGTCAGACTAAGAAGCAGATGTATCGTCGGCAAACAACAGAACCTTTGATGCCGGAGCAGAACTATTTATGTCACTGACATATATTAACAAAAGAAGAGGACCCAGCACCAAGCCCTGAGTCACACCGTACTTTAGTCCAGCCTCATCTGACAGTTTCCCCCCCATATGAGGTCAACTGCCTACGTTCTCCCAAGTAGATATTCCATAGACGGACCCTAGTCTCGTCAATCTCATAGAACCCCAGCTTATCGAGACACAGTCGAAGGCCTTTGAGAGGTCACAGCACATTACACTAACATACTCTCCCTTCTCAAAGGCCTCCGCTATATAACGCAACAACCCAAGGACCGCCAAGGTTGTTGACTTGTTACCTGTGAATCCGAACTCACTATCCGAGAACAGGCTATTGGCCTCAAAATTGCTCATTCAATAAGCATTCAAAGACCTTGGATAGTACCGGCACCAGCGAGATTGGGTGATAGTTGCTCACATCACTTTTATCTCCCTTCTTAAGCATAGGGACAGAGCATTAGGATCCTCTAGCTCATGAATAGAATCGGTCCCAGCACTAAGCCTATTCACCATTTATGGCTCCAACACACTATCACTAAAGATGACTGATTAAAGCCTGAAATATTGGATCATAAAAGTAGAATTTTCTCATGTGTACGTTTCTTATGTAATATAGAGCATATTTTTTGCTGAAGTTCTTAAACCTCTAGTAATCCAAGGCTTCCTAATTTTGCTTTTAGTGTTTTTCAATGAAAAAGGTTAGTTTAAGATATTAATCAGCATAAAATTAAATGATTCCAACGGATTTTCAGCCAAATACACTGCGTGCCAGTCAGTGTTGGCACACTTTTGCAACAACCTTCTATAATTTCGTCTTGTAAGCGACCTGCCCCTCCTGCTGTCCCTTTGTTTACAACGTTCTTTAATAGAAAAAATACATTTTACTGCTTCGTGGTCTGATAAACCTGCAGGTATAACATCGCAATCAGAGGAAAGTCGCATCAATAAAATCTCCAATTTAGCTAAGAAGTTACCTATATTTCCCGTCGGCTATATACAGAAAACATACAATTTAAGCCTAAAGCAATATACCTCTGACATTTAATGTCCGTTCTGATTAGCCGGGTGACACGTCATGGTTCGGCGATGATCTCAGAAGACTAAGAGAACATCTACAGTTTCTGGGGCAACTCGATAAACAGAATGATAACCCGGCTGTGCTGTGGGAATATAAGCAATTTAAAAAACAATGCAGAAGTGCCATAAAGGAGGCCAGGGTGGCGGTGAACGATATGGCTATAAATTCTGCAAGAACTCCCACAGAAATCATGTGAAATATTATTAATAAACAGAATAAGGCATGTAGGGGTTCTGGCCCTGCAGATAGTATTTCCCCTGACAACTTTATCACCATTGCTTAGAATTTAATCAGGGATATTCCCGGAAGCAGACGGACTCCCTGGAGCACTTTAAACATTACACTCCACCTGAAGTTTCTTTTACATTTTATGAAATCACCTTTAATGAAATGAGGACACAATTAATAACTTCAAAAATAAAACTTGCCGTGATATATTTGGGCTTAAGACGGCTATGGTAATACCAAAGAAAATACTTTGTGTACTATAATATTCTTTGGTAATACCTATTTTCAAAAAATGACATCTCAACATCTTTAACTACAGACCCATCAGTCTCTTGCCCATGGTCTCAAAAATAGTTGAGAATGTATGGCGGTGAGGCTGGTGAAGTTCTTTGAGGATAGTGGCTGCTTCGTGTTGTGTATATTGGATCTGGTAGGGAGAATACTCGATACTTTTGAGAGAATGGAATATCTATTTTGCCACTTAAGCAAAGCATTCCACTGTGTGATCCATGACCTTCTATTGCAAAAACTAAAACTATATAACTTCACAACAAACAGTATGTTTCTTATTAGGTCATATCTAGAGGACAAGGTTGAGGTTGTGAGAGTGGGAGAGGTTTTGTCGGCCAAACGTGTGCTAAATCTTGGGGTGCCTAAAGGCTCTGTGGTCTCTCTCTCTCTCTCAGCTGGTTCCCTGGAAGTGGTTCCGCGAGGGGTTGGGAGTCTCACAGTCGGGCGTGGAGGACTGGTTCGGTCCGAACAGGCTACTTCTGAATCATAATAAGACATAACAGATGGTGTTTCCATTCGTCAGCTGAGCAACATCAATGATGACACTACCTTGGGGTATACATTGACCCTAAGCTCAACTGGCATATCCACATTGATAATGTGGCAAATAGACTCAGAAGTGGCCTGTTTGCGCTCCGACGACTGTGTCAGTTTGTCTGTATTGAGATCGGCCTAATTCGCTCTGTTCCATTTGATCATAAGCTATGTCCTTTTGGCATGGGGCCATGCACCGAGAGGGCTGCTCGCATTTTTGGTCTGCAGCCTAAGGCTGTTAGGGCCGTGATGAGACTGGGATTCAGGAACAACTGCCGGCAGGCCTTTAGAGACTTGTCGCTTCTGATACTTCCTTGTCTATATTAGGAACAACAGAGAGTCCTTTAGAGTGCGGGGTGGGGTCCATAGCCATGACACGAGTGGCAAAACCCTGTTGGTTCCGGATTACTATCAGCTGGGAAAATCTAGGAATGGCCCTAATTATTGTAGGTTGACACCAATAGATGAACATTTTTTCTTATTCTTAATCTCCCTTATATCATTTGATAAAAGATTAAAACATTTAGGACCTATGTAAGTAACAAATTTTTGATTTATTTTTCTGTGACTTTTTCAAATTATTATTTGCTCTAAATCTAGTTAATAATAATAATAATACTTTTGTACCTTTGTTTTCTTCTATAGTTCTTATTACTTATTTTTATACTTCCTGAAACCTTTCCTTATGGCTTTCGACATATATCCTTGTTGATTATGTTCAATTCTCTTTGGCTTGTATTTTTCTCTCTTAATTTTCTTCTCTGCTCTATTTTTTTCTTTCTTGTTAGTTCTTCGGACAGCATTTATTTTGGGCATCTGCGATTGATTCGGTTATTACGAGTATATTGTTGAGGCTGTTAATATCGTCTGTTAGAGGTTTTAGGTTTAAGGACCCTGTCATGTATTTTTCGAATCTGGTTGTCTCTTCTATTGGGGTCCATGGTTTCTTATTTTTGTTGTTTATCATTTTATGTCTCACCGCGCTTAGTGATATCTCTATTGTCGCTCTCACTAATCGATGGTCACTAGATGTAGTGAATTTATTCAGTACTGTAACATCTTTGACAATATATATTTTATCAGTTATAATAAAGTCGATTTCGTTTTTGGTGTTACTATCAGGGCTTAAACCACGTCCATCGTCTGTGTGGCTTCTTGTAGAAAAAGCCGTTCATTTGGTAGATATTTCTTTCCAATAGGAAATGGAGTAATTTGCCACCGCGTTCGTTTCTGCCTGGGGTACCATAGCTGCCCTGTACGGTTTCTGAGCATTTAGCCTGTTGGTCAAGCCCTAGGTAAGTTATAATTTATATCATCGATACTCTTCATCAACTTTTGATATATACGCTAAAAGACTCTCCTGTCTGGGTTTAATTCGCAAGACCTCCAAAACTCTCAACTTAACTGATAAACTGATAAAGTCTACCCATTTTGTCACGTAATATAAATGCCGGACCTGACTTTTGGCCGGCAAAGCAGTCGTCTCTTTTTTTGTTGGTCGACGAAAGAACGACTACAGAACCGTAACAAGTGGGATTTTTATTCTAATTTTTCCTTAAAATATCTGGAGAGAAACCATAATGCAATGTTTCGTTAATTCCTGTGACGAAAATAATCGGGTATTAATTATTCACAGCTATCAAAAATACAAACTTACACGAAATAAATCAAAGAAATAAACATTTGGTAAGTACGACCCTGTGCTAATTAATTCAATAACATACGCTCAGGTGTGTCAGGTGTCATCGAAACTGGGAAAACATTTGAAAATAATAATGGAAATTGCCAGCTCACTAACGTGACCAATTTTGTGATTTGTGCACGCATCGTTATAGGTGGAGAGGCTAGATTAACGACGTAATCACCTGCCTATCAACGCGAGGGGCTTCGACCCATTATGTTTTCATTCACTCCAACAAGTAAACATGTTTAATTCGCATTTTAAATTGATTATTTATCGCTGCAAATATTGTGCCTCGAAGCGTGAACCGAAAATCTAGTTACCCGTGACAAAACAACAGAAAATGAGTGAAGAATCTCCGAAAAGGATCGAAGAGGGCCACGGTAACACCGTAGCGCCCCTTGCAGAGCCTGATACCTCGAAAAGTTGGGTTAAATTTGACGATGAGACTGAACCGAAACCCGTATCAAGTAGTACCCCCGAAAAAACAGACGTTTCTCATATCAAGCTCGAAAAACCACCACAAAAACCCATTCAGAAGCCACCGCAGGATGACTCTCCTGCAGTTATCTCGACTGAAAGTGTCCAGGTCAATTTGGAGAGGAGTCTCAGTAGATCTATGACGGACAGTGTAGGTAGTAATCACATTGCTGTTTTAGACCCTAAGCCACTGCGGAACGTGGAACTGCCCATTGCCACAGTCGAGCCGATCAGACAAGGATTTTGTAAGTATCTCTTATAGTTGTTATGATCGTTAAGATAAAAACTTAGGTAAAACAGTTTGGGGTGAATTCTACTAATATGGCTATTAATTATGTAGGTACTATGTTTTTAAGGAGTGTTTACATTTTTTTGTGCCATCTTCTTTACGTAATGAAATAAATGTGTGTCAGCTTTGATCAGCATTTTCCTCGGCATTTGCTAGTTGTGTGATAATAAAGCCAGAAAACTTTGACTAAAGCTAACCCGAACTAATGCAATATTCAACTTAATTCAATTGCTATAGCTTCACATACCTTGTGACAGCTGTCGTTCAGTCTTGTTTATCGACCATGTTTAACAGTGGCTGACAGCTGAATTCAGCTGCATTTGAAAAGAAGTGGTTTTAAAACATTTCATTCTATTTTACATTTTGACACACAAAGGAGTGTCGCAAAGAACCTCATTTTGACACTGCTTTTGTTGACTGGTTGCTATGATATTAACAATATTCTTCAATGTCAAGGCCCACTAGCAAAAATTGCGACATCACTTTTAATGGGATTTCTAATAATAAAGCCGTCAAAAAAGACAAGATGGCCGCGCAACTGCTGATCGGGACTAGAATAAATTTATGTTTTTCATTAAAAAACGTGCAAAATAGAAAAAAAGAGTATAAAACACATGTTTTAATAGTTATTTGTGTATTTAGAGCGCAAAGTAACGGATTGCTGCTTGAGAAAGAATGTTACTGTGCGACGCGTAGCGGAGCGCAATAATCTTTCGAAAACGGCAATCTTACTTTGCGCTCGAAAAACACACAGAACTTTTTCTACAGCCGCATTTTTTAAATTAAATGCACATTTTTCCCGATACTTATTCTGAAATTTGCAAATGACTGTCAGTTTTGACATATTATGTTCGGGCTTCGGGCATATTTAGAACAGGAGTGCCAGCAACAATCTGTAACAAACGCACGACTGTCATTTATTTATCTTCGGTTTCCATGACCATTCAGCACACTAGACGGAAAAAGTGAGAATTTCCTTTTCCATGTTCGCGCTAGAGCGCAAAATAAGGATCCACGGCATTCGTCGATTTTGCGATTTCATTTGAATTTAGTATTTAGTTATTTTGCGCGCGGCTGTAGAAAATAGTATATTATTTTATATGGAGGAAAAGTGATACTTTTCATGGCGCGCTCGTGTTTAACAGCCGAACGGAGTGAGGCTGGTAATAGAGAGCAAGCCATGAAAAGTAACTTTTCCTCCAAATAAAATATGCTGTTTTTTCTTCAAATGTCGACAAATTAATGCAAAAATATCTCTTTTTAATAGTAATAATAATTATTATTAAAGATAAGTAGGTTCGCAAGGCGGCTTAGACCGGTGCGGTGTCGGTGAATAGGCACAGGTTGTTGCTATAGTAATGAAACATAAAGCTGTCAGTGGACACTGTCAACAATAATTATATTTTTAAAATTGCGTCTTCGACTGCATTTTAATTCCGTATTGATAAGCAGTGATTGAGTAAGTTCGATTAAATAATAACCAATTTGTTCCTAAATTAGTGATTTTTAGAAATGCAGTCACAAATTGAGTGATAAATACAAATTTTAGTTTAATAACTTTTGAGTTGTTGACGCTTATTTTGTTGTATGTTTGTATTGTATCTATGCGCACCGATTTAACGCCTTGTATAAGCCATTCCTTTGTTTCTGACAAAAAATGTAATAAAGGTAAGCCATGTTGTAATAAACCAAACCAAAATAAAGGTAAGCCATGTTGTAATAAAAAATTTAATTATGCTGTCTGTCATCAAAATATACAGTGTTTAAGAAACAAAATCCTCGAAATTGAAACACATAACAATAATAAATTTGATATCATTACACTTAGTGAACACTGGTTAAGGAGCGACGAAATAAAAAGTGTAAATTTTGACAGTTACTCTTTGGTTAGTTTTTATAGTAGAACAAATAAATGTCATGGGGGCACTGCAATGTTCGTAAGGAATGAAAGTTCTGCTCTTTTTCATGTTAATAATAATATTTTAGATTTGTCGACTGAGGTTGACTGTGAGGTATGTGCTGTCGAATCGGATGTATATAATCTACTAGTTGTAACATTTTATCGTTCTCCTCTTGGGGATTTTAATGTATTTGTAAATATATTTGGTAAAATTCTAGATATAATTTTTCGTAAGAGAAGAATAGTCATTATCACTGGTGATTTCAACCTTAAATTTAATAGTACTGATAGAAAGACCTTGGATTTTATTGACCTTATTAAATCTTACAATTTTCACACCACTATAAGCTCAGTTACCAGAGGTAATGCCTGTCTTGATAACATATTAACCAACCTTGCTGAGAATGATTATTCTTCTTTTACCTTTGACTGGGTATTGTCTGACCATTTTGGAGTGGCTATTGAATTTGATGCTGATATGATAGAGCAACGTATTATTTCAGTTGTACGCCAACCTATTACCCAGCATGGCTTAAACAGGCTTCACAAACTAATTGTAGACGTTGATTGGAATTTTTTGTCACAGCCAATTGTTGCTGAAAGAAAGGCTGAAGTATTTGTAAGTGTTGTGAAACATTGTATTGCGGTTGCGTTCCCTAAGAAGGTGGTTCGCGGGCGTCGTAACGGTGATGTAAGCGTTAATTTCTTTAATAATGAGTTAAAGAGTATGAGAGATACCCTAACTCTGATGCAATCAGTCTATGTTCGCACAAGTTCTAATCAACTTAAGGAAGACATTAAGAGCTATCGCCGACGGTATCGTGCAAGTGTCCGTGAGGCCAAGGTCATTGCGCATGATGATTTTATCAAAAACTCAGCCAATCCTGCTCAAGCGTCTTGGCAAGTTGTGAACAAGCTTAGATGTGAAAAAAAGAGGAAAGATAGTATTAGTTCTTTAACTCCAGATACTTTCAATTTGTTTTTTGCTAGTATTGCTTCAACTTTAATAACCCAGCTTCCTTCTGCTATCAATTCTAGTGACTACTACTTGAACAAATTAAACATAATAGATTCACCGCATTTTGAATTCTCTCATATTACCTATAATGAAGTACGTGATATTATTTTTGCCCTTAAAAACTCTCACAGTAAGGACTATTATGGTATCAACACCAAAATAGTTAAAAGTATTGGAAATATTATTGTAATTCCCCTGACAAAATTGTTTAACTGTTGTATTGAAGAGGGAATTTTTCCTTCTGTTTTCAAAATTTCTAGAGTTGTGCCAATTTATAAAAAAGGTAACCTTAATGAGGTAACAAATTATCGTCCAATTTCTATAGTACCATTTATGAGTAAAATTTTTGAGAAAGCTCTTAAATCTAGAATTTGCAATCACTTTGAACAAAGTAATTTGTTAAACAAAGAACAATTCGGTTTTAGAGGTGGAAGGTCTACAACGATGGCCATTAATCAACTTATTTCTATTATAACTGACGCTTTCAACACTGGCAAGCATACAGCTGCCTTATTTTGCGACCTGACTAAGGCCTTTGATTGTGTCTCGCCTGACCTACTCAGATCCAAACTGGAATATTATAACTTCTCTCGCCAGAGCGTCAATTTGATCTATTCATACCTTACACACCGTTTCCAGCTTGTGGATTATAATAACATATTGTCCGAACTCCAGCCCATCAAATACGGAGTACCCCAGGGGTCTGTGCTGGGCCCACTGCTGTTTATTATTTATATAAATGATCTGGTGGTTTCTGGGCCCAGTACTGACTTCACTTTGTTTGCGGATGACACCACTGCAACGAGAACTGGGAAGGATGCTGATGCATTGCGGGAGGATCTGGGCGATTCACGGTCGGCGGTCTCTGATTGGTTTACTGCCAATAAACTTACTCTTAATGCGACAAAAACCGAGACTATGCTTTTTACCCTCAGCACTCTGGCTGACGTACGGCATGATCCTGAATCAGTCCGATTCTTGGGTGTTTGTTTGGATCATAGGTTGGGTTGGCACCCACATGTTGACAAGTTGTCAAATAAGCTTTCTTCCAACATCTATGTTCTGAGAAACTTGGTGGATATTGTTTCGGGAAATGTACTTGTTATGACGTTCCATGCTTTGATTCAGTCACATGTTTCATATGCTTTGCTTTCTTGGGGACACGCGGCTGCAACTGACCGAATTTTTGCCTTACAACGCAGAGCCATTCGGGTTATTGCAAGGTTGCCCTATCGAGCTGATTGCAGGGATATATTTAGCCAACTGAATATTTTAACTGTGCCTTCCATGTATATTTTTGAATGTCTTAAGTTTGTTAAAAATAATATTGACCAGTATACAAAACTAAGTGATGTACATTCACACAGAACTAGAAACGGGGGAGATATATTAATTAATTATCACAGAATAAATAGATCTAGATTTGCACTAAACTATTATGGACCTAAAATGTTTAATAAAATTCCTCAAGTCATCCGAGACCTTCCTTCAACAAACTTTACTTCTGTGATTAAAAAAATGCTCCTCTCAAGAGCATTTTATTCGATGGATGAATTTCATGGGTATAACTTTAACCAATATGAATTTCTTTAACACTTTAACACTTGATCTTTTAATGGTCTTATTATTTTTTATTGTGTTTTGTTATATATTTATTGTTCATTTGTTTGTTCTCTTCTATGTTATATTTTTACTGTTAGCTTTAGCAATTATTGACGTGTGTAAACATTTTCTATGTACTAACATCAATAAATACTTTGACTTTGACTTTGACTTATGTTGCTATGACAACACTTTTACCTCCGCCGGCGGAAAAGTGAAAAGTAAAGCTCCGGCGGAGGAAAAACGAAACTTCACGGCCGCCTACACAGTCGAGTAATGACGTATTTACTGACGTTTGAAGAAAAAAACCATTTAGTACGCTTACACGTTGAAATTACGCGTAACATAAAGCCATAGTATACTGCGAATGAGAGTACAGCTGCTCTGAATAATAGTACAATATGCCAATACGCGTCCGGGAGATCACCGAGAGGTTGAAACAGCTCGATGCTTCCAAGAGGGCGGGTCCGAATGGGATCCCCACACTTTTGTTGAAAAATTGCTCATCTCTGGCTCCGCCATTGCGAAGTATCTTTCAGAAGTCAATTGATCGTGGCTGTTTTTAAATCTGGAGACAGAAGCTACATTGCCAGCTACCGCGGTATAGATAGATACTTCGCATGCGGCACTTCTTTAATTTTTTCGTTAAATGTATCAATTACTATGTAAAATTTGGACGATTTCTGTCAATTATTGTAAAGGCTATATAATTTGTTTTTTGTAAGTTTAATGATAGTTTATGCATATCTAGGCATGTTTTTACCTTTTTTAAACCTGCCACTACCTTAGATTTATACTCTTCCCATGTGCTTTAATGTAGATATTAAAAAATATTGGTCCCAAGACAGTGCCCTGAGGGACACCTATATTAATCCTCCGTGGCTCACTAAGGATGTTCTCAATTTTTGTCTGTTGTGCCCGATCAGTTAGGTAGTTTGCACAAAGCCCCAACGCACTCCCTCTCACCCCATTGGATTCCAAAATCCTTAATAGAACTGCATGAGAGACTGTGTCAAAGGCTTTGGCCAAGTCCAAAAATAAAGCAATACATTTTTTGTCTTCATTTATGTTATTAGTGACTTCCTTAAGCAAAGCATTCATTGCGTCAGTAGTACCAACACCCTCGGTGTTTTCCAAAGACCAGTGTGGTGGTCTTTGGAAGTGGTTATAAATTTTAAGGGAAGTGATCCCAGGTCCCTCCTGCACCTGGGTCAACCGGGCACCAGGAATGAAAAGCCTTTCAGCATTTCTTGTCATGTAACGATTAATAACCCTGCACTTCGGGAATTCATTAAGATGTTTAAATACATAACAAGCACATTCAAAAATGTATAAACCAATAACGGTGAGAATTCGTTCTGATTTAAAAGTTTGGGGACAGGAGGCTCTGAATGGTAAGCGGAACATAGTTCTTATTATTCTCTTTTGGCTTATCAAAACTTTATTTATGTTACTAGAGTTACCCCATGCCAACAATCCATAAGACAAGACCGATTGAATGGTAGCATAATAGAACATCTTAAGGATAGGTTTCTCCACAAAATCTCTCAACTGCAGTACAGCATAGTTCCTGGATGACAATTTATTACAGGTGTTATGGATTTGATCAGTCCATGAGAGATGAGAGTCGACCGCAATGCCCAAGAAGGTTACGTCCTCACGCTGTACAAGATTTGATGACCCATCTCTGACAAGCAGACTCCTGTCCTGGGTCACCCTGATAGGGGTGAAAACAAGAAAGTTAGTTTTCGTTCGCGGTGTTCAGGCAAAGGCCATTTCCCACGCACCACGTGCTAACATTTGCCCAATCAGATACAGTCAGTCCACCATCACCCAACAATTTCACGGCTTGACTCCTACCTGAAAGGTAGGTCTTTATCCAGTCATATGCCGGCCCCCTAATACCATAATACGCCAGTTTATCCAATAGTGTCGCATGATTTATGGTATCGAAGGCCTTTGTGAAGTGACATGTCAAACAAACTGTAAAAAGTTGAAAAAAAGTAAGTGAATTTATCCTCTAGATCTAGATGATGCAATTTAGGTAGCCACTGTTCCTTTGAAAGCAAGTAAATAAAGTTATTTTTATTTTCTCGAGAAAAAAATCTCTTCCTAGAGGGGGGCGCTGTGCTGTCAGCACACGCACCGGGCTCAAAGTACAAAACCTGGGCTCTGTGGTCAGAGAAAATTAAATCTAGGGTTATAGCCATGGTAAAAGGTGCATTTGTAAATACATTATCGATCAGGCTGCAGGACTGACCTCTGACTCTAGAAAAACGATTGCACAAGTCCATATGAACCGAAAATATTTTTAACATTTATCATGACTATTACACTTAAAATCACAGTTAAAATCACCACAAATAAATAAAAATACATTACACTTACAAAAATGAACTAACATTTTGTCCAAGGCCATATAAAATTCATCAAGGTCAGTTCCAGGGGCTCGATATACACAACAAACTAAAATTCGTGTGGCGGTCGAAGTTTGCAACAGTGCTGCGGTGTACTCAATTTTTTTTTCAATTGCCGGAACATCATCCAAAACAACGGGGTTGAACTTAGCAAAATTTTCACGCACCAGTACAGCCACGCCACCCGCGCGTGATTCCTGTCTGCAGTAGTATGATGCTAGGTCATAATTGTTTATTTTAAAGCACGTTGTTGTTGTTTATTTACAAAGGACGCTCAGCTACCACTAACCTCGCTGTATATCAAACTTTTTTAGTTTCCTCAGTCCAGGCAGAATATCAGGTTGACTCCATTTACGCCGATCTATCTAAGGCATTTGACAGCGTTTGTTATCTGCTTCTAATTAGGAAACTCTCAGAGAGTGGAGCTAGTTAGCATGGATCGGTTCCTACCTGTCTGAGCGTCGTCAACGTGTGGTGGTTTGTGGACGTCCTTCACGCGAGATTTGCGTAACGTCTGGAGTCCCTCAGGGTTCACACATTGGACCAGTGCTCTTCTTGTTGTTCGTTAACGATTTCATGTCCTGTTGTGGGTCGTCCCGCGTTCTCTTCTATGCGGACGACTTGAAGGTCTACAGCACCGTGGGTCTCTGACATGCGAATGGTTTACAGTCTGATCTCAATGAATTCGTGCCCTGGTGCTCTTCTAACTTTGGAGAATTAACGTTTTTAAGTGCAAGTCTATTAGCTTTTACAGATGTACAAATCCAGTTGTGAGCACTTACAGCATAAACAATGAATTTATTGAAACCATAGAATCTGTCAATGATCTGGGTGTGACATTTTATTGTAAGATTCAGATTCATATATTACGAGTAATTAATTCATACAAATTATTCCTCAAGTCAAAAAATATTAAAATACATAAAATTGTTAAAACAAACGTAAGCTATCCTTTAAGCGGCGTATGGATGTTATTGTTCTCAAGGATTTCAGATTACTTGGATATGTGCAGTGCAACACAAAATTTATTAATGACACTAAAGCACTAGTGTGTCTATATAACTGTCTGGTCCGTAGCATCCTCGAATATTGCTCAGTTATTTGGTCTGCTGGCACCATGATTTCACATCCTGGCAGTAGTTGACCCAGTAAAATCTGTCGCGGATCTTGTCAATCATTTTGTTCACTCCGAGATGAGCACCAAACTTTCTATTATGTACTTCGTCCAGAACTTCCGCTACCCTCTTCCTTGGTACCACTAACTGCGTCTTCACTACTTTGCCATCGGCGCTTTCCCAGGCTCATTTAAGGAGTCCATTTTCAACTACCAGGGAGTCCCACTGAGCCCACAGAGATTTAAAAGTAGGTCCCTTAGTTGAAATATCTCTCCAGCTTGGTCTTGGTTGACGTTCTTCCTTAGCTTTTAGTAGTAGTGCTATTTCATTATCCTCAAGCTGATCTTTCTTTAGTTGCTCTGTGGTCCACTGCTGATCAACCTTAAACTTGGTTCGCCTAATGGGAGTGATTCCTACTCGTTGGTCAATTCTTTGGCGATGTATATAATTATCCTCACATGACCTTCTGGATAAAGCATCTGTATTACTATGCCATCTTCCTTCCCTGTGCTTAGCCTTAAAGTTATATTGTTTCAACTCTTCCTGACTTGGCTTTAAACTGCTGTTGTCTCTGGATGGAGCTGTAGGTCGTAGTTGTACTCGACAGTCTCTCTTAAAATGCCCAATGTTGCCACATATATAGCACTGATTTGAAACATTTCGGTTACGTGGCATATCTTCTAGTGGCTCCCGGAATCTTTGTACCTGACAGTCCCTTCTGAAATGCCCAGTCCTGCCGCATCTATAGCACTGATTTATAGCCTTTTGATTACATGGTCTAACTTCTGTTGGCTCCCGGAATATCCGTACTCGACAGTCCCTTCTGAAATGTCCAGTCTTTCCACATCTATAGCGCTGATTTGATGTATTTCGGCTATGTGGCCTATATTCTATTGGCTCCTGGAATCTTTGTACTCAACAGTCCCTTTTGAAGTGTCCAGTCTTGCCACATCTATAGCACTGATTGCGGTTGTATGGCCTAACTTCTAGTGACTCCCGGAATCTCTCCGTGGCCTGAAGAACTTCGGTTAATTTCTTCAAAATACCGCCCATTTCAGTTAGTTCACAACTGTTCGCCAAATTTTCTTCCTTGATGGATACGTCCCTGATTGCTGGCTTAGAGATGTTACAGGCCGCCTCGATTTCCAGAGCTCTACCCAAAACTTCACGGCTGCTATCAAATTTGGCTAAACGTAGCATCTTCTGAGTTTCTGGATCTCTGACACCATCCACGAAATATTCAGCGACAAGTTCCTCTTGAAATTCCTCTGTCGCTCCCGGGTAGGCCAATTGAATGAGACGTCTAATGTCTGCCTCAAACTCTTGCAGGTTTTCACCAAGCTTCTGATGTCGGGACTTAACTTGTGCCTGATACAGTTGTCTTCTATGTTGGTCGCCAAATCGTCTCTCCAGGACAGCTACGAGTATGTCATATTTCCCTTGTTGGCTGATGGGAATGGTCTGTAGTAGTTCTAGGGCAGACCCACGAAGCGCTACCACTAGTGATGTAGCCATTTCTTCATTATTCCAACCGTTGGCAACAGCAGCGGCTTCAAATTGTCTTTTGTACATTGTCCAAGATGTTTGACCGTCATACGTTGGAGGTTTTATATTTTGTCCTGTGGCGAATACCCTGCTCTCGGTGGGTCCTTGATTTTTTAGTCTGGTAACTTCTGCCTGAAGATTCTTCATTTCCTTTTGTATATTGTCTACTTCTTTTTCAAATTTCTCATTTTGCCCGTCCAATATTTTCTGTAATTTTCCTTGCTCGCCTACAATTACATCAAGCATCCATTTCTGAAGCTGGTCCTGCTCTGCTTGTCTTCTACGTTCATCCTCTTCCCGATCCGCTTGCTTTTTCTCTTCTTGATCTTGTAAAATTTTCTGCAGCCGGTCCTGCTCTGCTTGTCTTTTGTCTTCTTGGTCTTGCAAAATTTTCTGAAGACGGTCCTGTTCTGCTTGCCTTCTACGTTCATCGTCCTCCCGTTTAGCTTGCCTTTTGTCTTCTTGATCTTGTAAAATTTTCTGAAGCCGGTCCTGTTCTGCTTGCCTTTTGTCTTCTTGATCTTGAAAAATTTTTTGAAGCCGCTCCTGTTCTATCTGCTTTTTACGTTCTTCCTCTTCCCGATCCACTTGCCTTCTACGTTCATCCTCTTCCCGATCCGCTCGCCTCTCAGCATTTAAATTATCCATAAAATCGGCCAACATTTTATTTATTTGTTCCATTTCTGCCGCTTGTTGCCTCGTATTGACCATAGAATTTTATAAAATTTTCACAGAATCCACCAACCAAACGGTCTCGTTGACTTACTTTTCTTTCCTCGAAAAATACTTCACAAGTCCGGTCCTTTCACAATCCTACTTCTGACACCAAATGTTACGTTTTTCCCGTGGGTTCTTAACAGAATTACAACTTTGCGATTTTCAACTAATAATCTCTTTATTCACTACCACTGTATACAAATTTAACACTCTAAACTACTCTTATAACTTTACTACTAATATCTATTCAACACTCAATGATTAACTGAACTGAACTGACTAACCGACTGACTAACATTCGCCTTAGGTCTGCTTATATATAATCTTAAATCTATCACGAATATTCGGGAAGTATTCCGAGCCACTCTATACGATCTCGACGATGCCATCGAGATAATTCCAGCGAACCTGTTCGCAACCGGCCGGGTGATGACTCATACAGACAAAGTAGCGAGGGGCACGGCGGCTAGTTGTATAGGGTAGCACAAAAACGTTCGGATGGTTGTTAGGTTAGCCGTAACAGTATCATCTGCAAAAGAGGTACACTTTCCATACTTAATTGTTGTGGGGAGATCATTCACATATAAAGAAGAGAAAGAAGAGGTCCGAGGACAGATCCCTGAGGTATACCTTCCTTTATGCTTAATTCATCCGAGACTTGCTCACCAAACACCACCCTCTGCTTCTTATTAGAGAGATATGATTCAAACCACTTCAATATACATCCCCTGAAGCCACAGATCTCAAGTTTAGTCAACAGTATTCTGTGTGACACGCAGTCGAAGGCTTTTGCCAAATCACAAAACACCACGCCGGCCACGTCACCATCATTGAGTCCCAGGTAGAGTTTTTCCAACATATTGAATATTGCATCATTGGTATTTTTTGATGACTGGAACCCAAACTGAGAACTGTTTAAAATATGATTTTTATCCAGAAAATCCATCATTCTCCTTTTAAGAACCTTCTCTACTATTTTTGTTAATGTTGGCAGTAGTGAGATTGGCCTATAGTTTGAAGGAATGTCCTCTCCCTGTTTAAAAATCGGAATAACCACAGCTTTTTTAAGAAAGTCTGGGAAATTGCCTGTTAGGAATGAGTTATTAATACACTCGGCTAGTGAAGCTAGCGCTGAGTTTGGAAGATTTAAGAAGATTTTAACTGAAATTCCATCCCACCCAGAAGAATTTTTATTTTTCACTTCATTTGCGATATGAAGAGTCTCGAATGTAGAAGGAATAATGCACTGCTTCTCTTCACATTTAAACTTCTGAACAACATGGTTGACTGCCATCAATTGTTGCAGTTGCTTCTTTTACTTGTCCCAGTCAGATGTACAGGGTGTCCCAAATTCGAGCCTCATCATTGGGATCTCGGAAACTAGAAGAGATTCGAGGTCGGTTAAATGGAGGCAAAGTTGCGCAGTTTGATGCTGATCAAAATGCCACCTTACAAGTTTAAAAATTCCGAATACTTCCGAAGATTTTTGAAAAAAACCGAATATTCGCGATTTCATTTTTATTTTTTTATGACTCTATTTGCATAGATATAACAAAATAAATTTTACATTTTCATTGCTACTTTTTCTATTCTTCAAGATGGTGTTATCAGATTTTCAAGCGGACGTTTCGTCTTTGAGCTGCCATCATCAACTTTGTTTTTTTTAAATATGGCCCTGGATTTTTTATTACGGATTTTAAGAGCTTCTAAGGTCCCAAAACCAATGATGTATCGCACTCATTCGAAAAATTCATATTAGTGACATTTTCCATAAGGACTCATGTGTTAGAGAAAGACAGAAAATAGATTTTTAATAGAATTAAAAACAAAAACGTTTTTTACGCATCCACTCCTTGCATAAAGAAAGCTTAGGAACTAACATAAGAAGTGGTTAATAAATGATATAATTATTAAAGTGTCAACCCTCAAACCATAGGCTCTAGGGTATATTTTTAGCAATTTACCCAAGTAAATAGTTGTGTGGGATTCGAGGTGGGATTAGATTTGGAACAAATAATAAATTTCACATTTTCATTGTTGTATCGCACTTTTTCGAAAAAATCCAAAAAATCTGTTTTCTGTCTCTTTCTAACACATGAGTTCTTATGGAAAATGCCACTAATATGAATTTTTCGAATAAGTGCGATACATAATTGGTTTTGGGACCTTAGAAGCTCTTAAAATCCGTAATAAAAAATCCAGGGCCGTATTTAAAAAAACAAAGTTGATGGTGGCAGTTCAAAGATGAAACGTCTGTTTGAAAATCTAATAGCACCATCTGGTAGAATAGAAAAAGTAGCAAGGAGATTGTGAAATTTATTTTGTTATATCTATTCAAATAGAGTCATAAAAAATAAAATTAAAATCGCGAATTATCGGTTTTTTCCAAAAAGTGTTCGGAATTTTTAAACTTGTAAGGTGGCATTTTGATCAGCATCAAATCGCGCAACTTTGCCTCCATTTAACCGACCTCGTATCTCTTCTAGTTCCCGAGATCCCAATGATGAGGCTCGAATTTGGGACACCCTGTACAAGGCATCGGCAACTATTTTATGAACCTTTACATAGAACTAACTATGGCCTCACTGCCTTTGTTGACAGAATGATGTGCGACTATAATACTCTATTCCGACTGTGATATTTTTTCAATTTTTTTACCAAAGTTGAAGCGACTCATCAAATATGGTTCAGTTTAGGGTTACATTCTGTATTTTGTTCGTTTTTTATTTTGTGACTACTGTATTGTTGCGCAATTGTTCTCTACTGTTTGTACCATTTGCACTGCTTTGTTTTAGTTCATGTATTTTTTTATTGTACCATTTGGAACTTTTATATTGTTCTGTATTGTATTGTTTGTTTAAATAAAAAAAAATACTATGTACTTGCCCAATTTTACTTAAGTATATTTTTCATTTTTTGTTTGTTTTTAATTTGTCTTATTGACTATTGATGATTTGTTTTGCATTAGGTTTATGCGACAAAATTCGAAGTAGATGTTTAAGCAAACCATACACATTCATTAATTTTTTCATTCGGGATGAGAAGGTGCTCTATTATCCAAAAAAAAACATAGGTTCTTACTGACACAGCTAAATAATATATTTGTTTTGGAAATATTAAGCGACAATCGATTGCAATAGCACCAGCCCTTAACACTGACCAGATCCTTATTAATCATACCACTAGTCTGGCATCTCTACTACAAGACAGGAATCCAAATTGGGATTTATTTAAAATATTATTAGCTTTTTGGCGATATTTGACAAGTTAAGCAGCAGAGAAATAGGCCTGTAGTTGGAAGCAATATCTTTACCCTGTTTGAATATAGGAATGGCAATGGCCCTCTTCAGCAAATCTGAAATATTGCCATTCAAGACCAATTTATTGACACATTCGGCAGGTAGGGTATATTTTAAAAAATATTCAAAGGTATCTTGTCCCAACTTGCAGATCTATTGTTTTTAAGGCGGGTTAAAGCGTTTAGAAGTTTCTCAGCAGTAACAGGAGTAAAGTAAAAGGCATTATTTTTATTTATTTCTTTACCTAAATCACAAAAAATAGCCAAATAGGCTGGTGGTTGTACAAAGAATAAACACACTAAACTAAAAATTAACAAATACAATAAGTTACTAAACTAAAATTTACAACTAGGTTCCCAACCTATTTAATTTAATTTGCTCTTAAATGAGTAGAGACTGGGTAAGCCATCATGACTTGTCTAAAAGGTCCACGGTCTCACTCCCGCACCCACTTGAATAAAATCCAACATTTGTCCTAAATCTTGGAGGATTGATCTTAAACTGATGGTCATTCCTACCTAATAGGAAGGTGGCCGCAGTGCATCTTTGAGGTTCCGCAAGGAAGGAATGCCAGATTGTAATTTATAAATCATTATTTTTTTTAATTTCTCTACGATGATGCAAAGTAGGCCATTTTAAGTTTTGCAGAGCAAAGGAAGGGCTAAAATCCCTCTTAAAATTCAAATAAACCCAACGCACCGCCCTTCTCTGAACCCTCTCCAAATCACTTGTAAGTCCAATCTGGTTAGGATGCCACACAGTGGAACAATATTCAAGTATGGGTCTCACATAAGTTAAAAATGCCTTTGCACTAGGCCTTTTTTAAATTTCGCATGACGAAACTCAAAATTTTGTAGGCATCCTTAACCAAGCTGGAAATGTGAAAATCTCAGTGAAGGTCAGAAGCCAAATTATTTCCCAAATATCTAAGGTGATCCACTGACCCAATTAAAGTATCTAAAATTTTATAAGCAGAATTTATGTTCCTCTTGCCAAATGTAATAAACTGACTTTTGGAGCCATTCAGCCTCATGGCATTCAACTCAGTCCAAGCTTCAATTTGCAACAAGTCACTTTACTGTCCGGAAAACCAGACAATCATCAGCAAAGAGCAGTACTGTTGAGTTTATATATCTGGGCAAATCATTAATAAATATTAGAAATATACTAATTGGAATGACAAGTAACACTGATGATGGCTTAGGTCGAAAGCGCTCTGTTATGTTTTTATAGGAAGTCCTTTTGGATTAAATTTTGCATGGAATACAAAGTGTTTCATTTAGTATGATTCATACATGCACACAGCCACTACTCTTCACTTAAATATTAGAAAGGCTAAAGGGCCAATAAGGCTCCCTTGCGGAACACCCGATGAAGCCTCTTTCTCTCTGGAAACAGCCTCAAACGAGTGAGGAGTCCTTCCCTGAAGGAAGCTTTGACCCCATAAAATAAATTACTCTTATCTATATTTAATTTAGAAAATTTACTCATTAACTTATCATGGGGAACTACATCAAAAGCCTTTTAAAAATCTAAGGCTACAGCATCTACTTGAGAATTGTTCTCAAGTGACTGAATTATATTATGAGTGAATGTGAGAAGGGCTGACTCGCAAGAGTATTAGATGTCACCCACAAAAGTCAATAGGTCAGTATCATTGGTAGAGAGACTCGTAGTAAGTTGAGAAGTAATGAAGCAGTAATAAGAATTTATATTATCAGCTTCTAATCTTGAATTATGTTTAGATTCTTTTCCTCGCAGGGAATTAACTATTCGTCATGCCTCTCTTTGCTTGTTGCTTGGACATGCCAGTCTGCAAGTTTAATACTTATATTTAGCCGCTTTTTAAACTACGATAAATATTATGGTGATTGTTAAAGTAGTCAAGGAAAATTGTATTATTCAATGAATATCTACGAATAGTATGGGTTAGATTGGGTTAGAAACACTTACACCCTTCGTAATTCATGGCTTTCTATTAGGTTCCTTTATAATACAAAATCACGATGTGTTTTGTGGAATCAGACTCCACCTGTATTAATTTGCCTAACGTTGCATCTATTAAGTGCAGTGATTAATAGTCACACTCACAACTAATATAATAATAATATACTAACGAGGTAATTAAAATGTTAAATTATGTTTAACGGCTTTGCAGTGACATAATGACTACCCATCCAGTAATAATTATTATATAATTTGTTTTTTATAAAAAAATATACTTAGCTATCTTCCTAATATTTATTAACATAATTATATTTAAATTTTAGCAAATGGTGATATTATTGTAACTTTACTGCCTGTGAATTCTCGATTTCCATGGATCACACCCGCTGTATTCCGTCCAGAACTGGTACCTGAAGAGTTGATGGCTCAAGGACTAACCGTAAGTAAACTTTTCAGTATGTCATCAACACATTATTAAATGGTTTCTTTAATACAAATTTCAAAATAAGCTGTATTATCCCAATATAAAAAAAAATATATTGCCGAAGCAAAATGCTTAATCCTATATTAAGAACTGTCTAAACCTAAAAAAGAGTTGGTAAGCAAGGATAAGAAAATGTATCATTAAAAAATAACATAGTTAGAATGATTGTAAATAGGTAGGTCAGCAAGAGGCCAATTAAAATAGCTGTTAATGGATTGGAGTGAAAGAAACTCGATTAGACAGCTAGCGAAACGTAGATCAAGTCAAGGCTCGATTAAGCCCAAATGGCATTTAAAAGTATGCATATCACTTTAGTGAGATGTGTTCTCCATCCTCGCATCTTGACTAAGGAGGCTTTAGTCAAACCGCGGTATATTAAATATTTGTAAAGGCAATATTCAGTTTTCTGACAGTTTTGTCTCTCTAGGTATTTTTTCTTACACGTTTGGAACCAAAAATCACCTTTGAGTACGTAACTTCCCCGCACATGGTTGTTCTTTCACTTTGAAATACAATAGATCCAAGTGCCTCTAGTTTCTTCATTAAAGGGAATCGTGTTATGGGAAGGGCTGATATTCAATTATTCCTTTTTGATCCACCTTGCTACAGTGATGAAAGCATGTTACATGCGACCTCTCATTCTGCCATGATATTTCCGCTTTAGTACGAATGACTAAGTCATCTGCAAATGAGTAGATACAGAAGACATACAAATAATGGGTGTATAAGTTTTTGCAGGCCCAGGTTTTGACATGAATGGTATCCTAGCCAATTGCTAGCTCCTCGAAATGTAACTTATGAGACAAGCTCTCTCTTAGGTCTTCAGGATCACTAGATCCAATTATTATTTTCAGTGTTGGTGATAGTTACAATTCGACGAAACCAACGCATTGAAGGAAAATGTGATTTAACATGAAGTCGCTTTTTATCACATAGATATTTTCGAAATCATTTTTAAATGCGCGGAAGTCGTCCTTGACAATTCGAATCGTTTGCAAAAATAGATTTTTTATAGGCGCAAATTAAGTATTTGCCTACCTACCGGTAAAGGAAATCATATCTTTATCTACGAAACGAGTAATAAATTACTAATAATGCCGTACCGTAATTGAAAACAATTAAACATGTGACTATATAACATAATAATGACGGTGAAAACTGCCTCAGCATTAAAATTCCATTTCTTTTTAGTGTCGAGCCATTAAATTTATGCAAGGCTATGGCTATGCGGTATTTGCTTTTAGATTTAAGTTTTTCATTTTAGATAATCAGTTTAAGCTGATTTCGATGGCAATTGGAATAGGGTATTTAAAATCATGCGTTGTTGGTTTTAACATATTATAAAATATTTCCTGGCTATTATTTCACTATCGATAAAGGTTCTTTAAATAGGTGCAAGTGTAGTCAACTCTTTTGGTTGCCGGCGCCGTAACCGAACACCAAAGCGGGGCAAATCTGCAAGTTGGCAGAAACTTGGCGATAAGGAGACTACGGCTGGAGAGCGAGGACTTTGGTTAGCGGAGAGGGCATTCGGGCTTAGACTTTTGATATGTGACCTTATTCAAGCTGAATATAAGCCGGTTTACCTAACTTGTAATTTCTGTGTTTATTTTAAATTTATCAATTTTCGACCTTTACAAGGTTTAACTATGTTTTGCGGTATATTGTTACTTTCTAATTTGATTCTTACATAAATGGGAGACATCAGAAAGTACCTAGTACTGGAAATTTGAAGTTCGTTAATCTGGCTTTCAGCTAATTACTGGTGTAACAACATATCAGTAATTCAATTTTGTAAGCTGAAAGTGATGTTGACAAGTTCATCAATTTTGCAACTGATTTTTTATCTATTTCAAAATTCAAAGTAGGAAATTTCCTAATACAAAAGCAGCTAAATATTTACTAGCTAATTTATAAAAATACTTAATATTAAATTTTATAAAGCTTATACCACTTAGCCAGCAAATAAATGTTGACAGATAAGCAAAAGCAAAAGCAAATGCAAAGCAAAAGCAAGCAAAAGCAAAGTTTATTGGTGCTAACAAATATGAAATTCTTACACAGGTCATAATAGAAGTACAAGAGCATGATTCACATTGAACAGTACATTATTCAACACAAGTTTACACACACTATTTACATACATATTTGAATTATAAAACATGTTATGGGATTATGCTAAAACTCAGGAACGCATTAAATGTATAAAATGCATTTGTTATTAGTAAGTCCTTGATAAACCTTACATATTTAGTTTGATTTAGTTCTCTTACATTTATTGGAAGTTTATTATAAAACGTTGGGCCATAGTAGAGGGTTGCGTTACAAGATTTTTTAAGCGTGAGGAATTCAAGGTGTATGTCTATGTTATGTCTGATATTGTAATGGTGATGTTCGTTTGACAATTGATAGTAGTGAATGTTCCTTTTCATATAGACCAGGCATCCAAACATAAATCTACATGGTAAGGTAAGTATACCAAGCCTCTTAAAGTGCTCTTGTACGTCTTCCTGGTACCCGAGACCCTCAATTACTCGTATGGTCTTTGAAGCTTAAATATTCTTTGGGCTTGGGCTGTATGCCCCCAGACTAGGATGCCATAATTACAATGTGATTCTACAAGAGCATGAAACACCATCAAGACCACAGACCCATCAACCGAGCCCACAAGAAATAGACCTTGCAATTTTTTTACTGGCTTCATCTATATGCTGCTCGAATAGGAGAGTAGGGTCAAGATGCACCCCCAGAAGCCTCGCTACCTCTGACATTCCGTCATCTCTCTGTATGGGTCTTAAGCCAAAAATTACATGTTCGGTCTTTGCATCATTCAGGCTCAGATTATTTGCAGCAAACCAATTTGCCAAAGCTGCGATACCTCTTTCCATCATTTATTTCACTTCAGACACAGATGAGTGATGGCACAGTGCTGTTGTGTCATCTGCAAATAATATCAAATACATAAGAAAAATATCGTCCACCGTGACTCCTATATCATTAATGTAAACAATGAAAAGTAGAGGCCCAAGAATCGACCCCTGAGGTACCCCATAGGAAATCTTAGACTCCTCAGAGGGTCTACCCCCGTACCAAGTCTGCTGCATACGACCATCCAAATAACTCTGAAGCAACCTCAATGAATTTGGACATAGTCCATAATATTTCAGCTTCTCCACCAGGATACGATGAGACACACAGTCAAAGGCCTTGGAGAGGTCACAGAAAGTGGCACCAATGTAGTGTCCCTCCTCAAAGCCCCCAACTATGCACTCCATCATATATCCGAAATAGCCAGGATAGTAGATCGATTTTGTCTAAAGCCAAACTGACTTTTATTAAATAACTTGTTATTTTCGAAATATTCATAAAGCTGTTTCTTGATAAGAAATTCAAATACTCTAGAGAACACAGGTATTAGTGCTATAGGCCTATAGTCGTTTAAATCACCCACATCACCCTTTTTGAATACTGGAATGATTCTGGCTTTCTTAAGAACAGTTGATTATTCCCCGTTTGTGATACATTTATTGATTAGCTTTGTTAAAGGAATTATGACTGGATCTTTAATTCGTTTTAAAAGTGAAACACTAAATCCATAAATAGCCCTACTCTTTTTATTTTTTTGGGCCACGATAGCATCACGGACATCCACAAACGGAACCTGTCTAAATGAAAAAGCATTACTAGGGATATTGAGATCTTGTTTTTGCACAAACTCCTCGGCATGAATATTTGGTGGTTTTATATTTTTTATTATGTTACCTGGAATGTTAGCAAAGAAAGTGTTAAAATCAGAAGCAGTGATATCCAAGGGCGGCTCATTCCTTCTCCCCGCTCTCCTATGGTCATTAACAAGTTGCCACGCAGCATGTACTTTGTTGTCTGATTCCCCAATTAATTTTGAGGCTGCAGCTTTTTTGGTATTTTTTATTGCCAATCTATATTGGGCCCGGAACTGACAAAACTGTCGGTGTATATCAGGTTGCCTATAAGAATTATATAGATCATTTAAGAAATGCAGTTGTTCTGTTATTACTGAAAGATCATTATTAAACCACTCTATTTTTGTGATTTTTTTAGCAATTTTCTTCAAGGGAAGAGATTTTTCAAAAAGGTCTATCATGATATTCATAAAAAAATTGCTCTGTTCATTGACTGACCAATCAAAATTTAGAAAGCCCCAATCAATATTCTGCAAATAACTAAACATTAAATTAACATTACTATGCGTTACTGGCCTATGAGAAAAACATTTATATCCTGAGTTAACCAAACACACCAAATAAGTGTAATAACCGTAAGGTTTTTTCGTTTAAAGTGTTAAAAGGCAAGTTAAAATCTCCAGTTATGACAATAAAATTAGACTTCACTATTAAAATGTCTAACAATACAGACATTGAATTTAAAAAAGTTATAAAATCCCCCTTTGGGGGCCTATAAACAGCTACAACAACCAGATTATGGTGCCTAACCTCTATGGCAGCGATCTCACAGGACATCTCGGCTGACAAAGTTTCAAGTTGCTTGCATGGCTCAGCAGTGATGTTATTGCTGACTAGAATTACTGCCCCTCCAAAACCACGTTTAGCGCCTTCAATTCTTCCATATCCATGAAGTGTTCTGTAAAACACAATATGTCAGTAGTTTCAGCTTGAGTTTTCAGGAAAACATCCAGTTCGGTGATATATCACTTTAGCGTCACACGAATTAAAATGTCAGAGATATACTAATCGTTAGTGCACATAATTATTTGACAATATATAAAATAAAAATTGCGGATCATGCATTTGTTTTTTAAATATTTGTGTTCAATGTTGGTGTTATTTTACGTCGCGCCGCGCCGCGGCAGATTTTGTTGTTCACGCAGGAATTTGCCTTTGCTAATATCGTCTACCAACATCAATTTTGAACCTTCACGCATGCGTACGTGCTAATTCAGATATTTTTTAGTTGTTTTTCTTGATTTTGGGCATTCCTTGGGTTAGTTTTGTTTGGTTGCGCCCTCGAATCGAGCGAAGTGAAATATTAGTCCAATGGTCGAAAATTTGCTGTAGGTAGACGCTTGTCTAAAAACAAACGAAGCGAAATGAAGACGATTTTACGCGTTCTTTCTAACATGTCAACAGTAATATACCGATGGCGGAGATGTCTTATCGAAAAGACCGTTGATTTGAAACAAAAAAATATTTTTAAATTTTCTATGAGACAAATTTTCGTTTACAGTCTGAAAAGACCCCGAGAGCTTTAGCTCGATGGATCTTTTCATGGAGATAGTGAAGAGACTGCGCTACGCGCGCTTGTTTGCGGTCTTATTTCCTTACTTTGGTTAATTTAGGGTTAGTCTGGGTTAGTTTTGGTTTGTTTGGGTTGGCTTTGGTTAGTTTG